>PVKS010000177.1:0-241495 GCA_004027875.1 Aplodontia rufa
CCAACGTCTCTACCATCACCATCACCAACATCACCATCTCCACCACCACCACTTTCACCACCTCCATCACCACCATCACCATCACCACAACCACCACTACCACACCACCACACCACCATTTCCATCACTACCACCACCTCCTACATCACCATCACCACCATCATAACCACCACCATCACCTCCATCACCATCACCATCTCTACCACCATCACCATCACCACCACCATCACTATCACCACCTACATTACCACCATCATCACAACCACCACCATTACCATCATTTCCATCATCATAACCACCACCATTAGCATCATCTCCATCACCATCTCCACCACCATCACCACCATCACCATCACATCATCAGTAAAGACAAGGAGCCTGACCACAGCCCTCCCTGCTCCCAATCCTCCCATGGCTCCCTATGCCCCCAGTCCTGTCTCGTTGCCTTAAGTTCCAGCATGACCCAGCCCTGCTGCCTTCTCCAGCTTCAGCCCTCCTTGCTCCCTTCCTCCTTGGACTCAAGCATCATGTTCATTGCCAGCTCCATGAACCAGCCCTACCTCCCAGCCTTTGCATGTTCTTCCCTGCTCCCAGCCACCTTGATCTTTCCACCCACTCTTGAAGATCTCCTCTTTCTCCTCTGGAGGGCTCCCTGACTGTCGGCACTCAAGTGAGTCCAGTGCTCGCCTCTAGCTCTGGCTGCCTGGCCCCTTGCTTATCTACTGCACAGGATTCTGAGCTCAGAGAGGGTGGGAATGGGGTCTCCCGGAGTCACTCTGTGTCCACAGTACTCAGCAGCAGGCTGGACCTAAGTGGGGGCTCCATAAACACTTGCCCAGTGAATGTATCTTTTCTCAGCTGGGGAAACTGTCACAGAGGGGTCAAACCTTCCCTAGGGGTCCTACCTTCACTGAGGCTGAGGCAAGGGGGCACACGGTTTTCTAAAAATCTTGGGAGCATGGGAGAACATTGAGGATGATATTTCACCACCCTGAGCCAGGCCAGGGTCATCCTCCAAATGACTTACCTTGATTGTGGCCAAGGAAGGAGCAGGAGGGAGGCAGCCATCCTGAGGCACCTGAGCAGGTGGAGAGACAGAGGGCCCATGTAGGGGTGGGATAGGACCTGAGGACCCAGCTGCTGGCTCTTTGCGCCTTCTCTCTACCTCTCTCTTTGATTCTTCCTGTTTCTGTCCCAAAAATTCATTTTGGGGGCTGGAGCTGTGGCTCGGGAGTTACGGTGCTTGCCTGGTATGCACAATTACAAGGTTCAAATCCCAGCGCCTACATACACAACTAAGTGTCACATCAAAAAAAGCCATGTGAAAAACTCATAAAAATTGATTCTCTGTTTCTCTCCCCCCCCCCATCTCTCACTGTTCTCCTTTAAAAAAAAAAAAATTCATTTTGGAGCCAGGCACCGTGACACATGCCTGTGATCCCAGCAACTAGGAAGGCAGAGGCAGGAGGACTCCAAGCTCAAAGCCAGCCTTAGTAACTTACTGAAGTCCTAAGCAATTTAATAAGGCCCTGATCAAAACAATGAAAGGGGCTGGGGATGTGGCTCGGTGGCTAAGCGCCCCTAGGATCAATCCCCACTACTCCCCCCATAAAGAACAGCCCCATTTTGTTCTCTCTGTGCTCCTGTTCTCCGCCCTGGACTCTCCTGGACTCTGTCCCCCTCGGTGCCCCCGCCCCTTGGCCTCTTTCTGTCTCTGCCCTGAGCTGGACAGGGCTGCAGTGCCAGAGCAGGTGCTGCCCAGGCTCCGTGCCCTCTGCTGCTGCCGCAGACGCCCCGGATTTGTGGCTGCGACTTCTTTATCGGTGGCTGCAGCTGCCCCTTATCTCTTGGCTTCGGGACAGGAGACCGGGTTAGGGCAGCCGGAGCCAAGGACACGAGGTGGCAGCGAGGCGGCTGGGCAGGCAGGGGGGCCGGGTGCAGGTGTGCCCGCGCGCGTGGGCGTGCGCCTGCGTGGAGGCCGGGTGCCCACGCAGCCCCGCCCCGCCCCCGCCCCCGCCCGAGCCCCGCCCCCCGCCGGACCGCGCCTGATGGCTTTACCACCTGCCGCCCCAGGACCCCCGGGATGGGGCCCTCGACCTGTGACCCCAGGCTGCAAACGACCCTGTGGGGACGCCGCTGGCCCTGTTTTTACCATCCGGGCCTGGAACAGCCGGCTCCTTCCTGCCGCCCACGGCCTCCTGGGCCCCATCCCAGCCTGGCCGGCCTCTGCTCGGCGCCCGGGCCCGTGCGCCCGCCCTGCTTGACCCCCAGCCAGGAGTGTGTCCAGCTCCGGGGCTCCTGCCAGAGTCGAAGTGAGAGTGAGTTTGTGGAATCCAGCGCCCCAAAGCCGAGTACTGGGGGCCGGTCAAGGCCAGAATCAGCAGCCGGAGTTGTCCCAGTGACCCAGGCCAGACCCGGGCGATGCGACACTGAGCAGACACAGTGGGGGAGCCATTTCTCAGGTGGTGAAAGGAGGCCTACAGACCTGTCACCGGCACACTGCAGGATAGGGGCGAGGCTCATGATGGAAGTAGCTGGAGGGACAGAGGACACTGAGTGCCCAGCCACCTCCATCCCTGCAAAGCTGGTCCCTGGGGGTCCTAGGGTGCAGCCCAGGCCCCCTGGCCCTGGACCAACTTCTAGCACTAAGATGGAAAGTTCTCCACCAGCCAAGTCCACGACTTTGCCAGCAGTCGCTGGCCTCCCAGAACCTCCGCCTGGGTCTCCACCCGCAAACAGAAAACTCCCCTGGGGAGCAGTGGCCTCCTGGGAAGGGATAGGGCCATTCCTGGGGAGAGGGACAGAGGAGGAACATTTCGAAGACATCAAACCACAGGTTGGATCATCTTCCTTGCTGTGTGACCTGTGACTTGCAAATTGATCTCTCTGATCCTCGGGTTTCACAACCACCAAAGGGGCATGGAGCAGGCTGTGAGGAGGGCGGCTGTTGCCAGGAGCTACCAGGGGGAGACACTGAGGAGGTGCTGAAGGAGCGGAACTAATTCCCAAGCAAACACCAGGGAGGGCAGGCAGGCTGTGGGGCCTGGGTTTGTCTCCTTGCCCCAACTCACCCCTGCCTCAGCCTTGACCCTGGCATCTTTGCCACGTGCCCAGGGGTGCCCCTGTGTCTTCTCAAGCCTCAGTTTCCCCTCACATCTCTGCTCTGAAGTCCACAAACCCTACTTGGGGGCTGCACTGGAAATCTGGGAGGTTAAGGGCTGCACTTCACCCCTACCCCTCACCCCCGCAGCAGGCCAAGTCTGGGACAAGGAAAAGTTTAAAAATAAAGCACTGTAAATACCCGTGCTTCCTGCACAGAGCAGCAGCCCCCGAAACCCCGCGGCCTCCTGGGCAGCTGGCTATCACTCTCTTCCAAGCAGGTGGGACCCCAAAGGCTGGTCCTTGCAGAGGGTCATGGGTTCCAGTAGAAATGGGTGACAGCCTAGCTGGGGATGGAGGGGTTCCAGAAAGGTGTGATCTGTGCACCCCAGTTCCTGGCTGTGGTGTGAGTCAGCATCGCTGCCTGTCTAGGGGGTGACATAGTGTGTGGGTGACTCTGGGACTGCATGGGGACAGAGGGAATCTCTGTTGTGACCAAGTGGGTGTGGTCCTGAGCAGGGCAGCATCTCTATGTCCACTGTCTCCTCCATATGTGTTTCTTTGTCCCTGAGGTGGACATGAGTCCTGAGTCCTCACCTTCTGCTCCTGACCTGCCCTGACCTCGGTGGCAACCCTGAACCTCCACCCCTCCATCCCAGAGGAAGAACTGAGTCTTTCAAGGCGCTGTTGCCCAGGCAACCATTTTACGAGCGTCCACATGGTGGGCACATGTGTGTCCTGCACCCCATGTGTTGGCCCACCCCTCCCCCGCAGCCCCCAGGCACAGTGGGGAGGGGGACAGAGGCATGGGGGGGGGTGAGCAGGCTGAGGGGCAGCTGGTGACAGCTTAATGTGGCTGGCTGGCTGGGGGTGGGCTCCTGCTAGCAGCATGTGTGTTCATGGGGGACGGCACCTTCGGCCCTGCTGGAGGGCATGTGTGTGCACGTGTGCCCGTGGGGATGGTGTTTCTGGCATTGCTGCAGCTGTGTGGCACGGGCGGGGTGGGCACCCCAGCACAGGGTGACCTGTGAGTGTCTCGGTTTTTATGTGTGGGTGCTGTGTGCAGGGTAGGTGTGAGCTGTCTCTGCTGGGTGTGTCAGCGGTGGGCATGGCGCAGGTCATGGGCTGGAAGTGGAAGGTGTGTGGAGAGCTGGTGTGACGGGTGTGTGTGAGCACGTGTGAACCAGGCTAGGCAGTGGGGGCGTGTCTAAGATCCACCCAAGGTGTGTGAGCAAATGAAGTAGCAATTGTGTGGGAGTTGAGGCAGGGTCCCCAGCTGCCAGACTGAGCCGTGAGTGGCAGTGACCTGCCTATGTGAGCACTGCTTGTGTGGTCTGTGGACCATGGAGGTGTCTGGCTCTGGGAGGGGGGAAGGTGGAGAACAAAGGATTGGGGGTCCTGCCTGAGGGAGGAACACCCCTGCCACACCTCTCCTGCCCTGAGCATGTGGCAACACAAGTAGTGGCAGGCATTTGGACACCACTCCCCCTGCCCCAGGCAAGGTTACTCACTCCGTCCTTAGTACACCCTGGAGGATCTACGCGTCATACACCGTGGGGAAACTGAGGCATGCGGAGGCGTGTAGTCGCCCAAGGCCACTCGAGCACAGATCGCTGCTCTTTTCCATCTGGATTGGAAGCGTTACTTTTCTGACGCACCGTCTAGTCCCTGCACCGGCTTGCACGTGCACCGCACCACGCACAGCCCCGCATCAGAAGCATACAGTGGATGGAAGAGAGGCCTCCTTGAGCTCCCCTGTCAGTGGCCTGGGGGTGTGGGTGTGTTGGGGTGGTCCTGGGAAGACCTAATCCTCATGCGAACCCACAGTCTGCCGGGATCAGAGGAATGTAGGTGGTCAGGGCCAGAGAGGAGGTCCCAAGAAATCAGACAGCGGGAGAGAAAAACCAGATCACCAGGCCCCAAGAACGCAGGCGGCGGCGGGGCGGTGGAGTCTGCGCGCTGGGGCGGGGGCCGGGGGCGGGGCCTCGGTCTGGGATTCTCTGCAAATCGGTTGTGGGCGGGACCATGACCGTTCCGGCCCCGCCCACCCTCCCCGTCCCTCCTCGGTGTTCCCGGCCGCCAGGGGGCGCTTTTGGAACGCGGAACCGTCGGGGAGGGGGCCGGGTGGGCTTGGGCTCTCAGGTGGGTGGGATGACGCCGGGCACCGAGGGTCCTGGTGCCCGGGAGGGTGCCAGCGGGAGCTAGGAATGGGAAGGGGATCCCCACAGGGCTCAGGCCAGATTGGGGAAACTGCTACTGGATGGGGGGCGCTCAGAACAACCGTGTTGTCGTCAGTCTTAGGGTATCTTGTGCTGTCTTGGGGGGAAACTTGGGGTCTGGGTTCTCTGAAAGGGCTTTTTTGGGAACTGGCTTCTTCAGTTTTGGGAAAAGAGGACCCGGGACAGAACAGGTGGGTGGACCTATAATCCTCAGTGGAGTGGGGGCTTGTGGTCCGCAGACGCCGCTGTTGGGGTGGGTACTGTAGCTCAGTCCTCCAGGGAGGGATTGGGGGACTTCAGATCTAAGGAAGAGGTGCCATAGGGATCCCCAGAGGACAGATGGGAAGCAGCGGTCCCCTGAAAACCTGGGGTTTTCTCCTGAAGGGCTTTCTTGGGGCTTTGGTTTCTGGAAGTGGACCTGTGGTACGACTGGGGGTCTGGCAGTCCGATCAGATCCTCAGCGGGCTGGGGGCCGTGGAGGGCCGCAGGTACGGCATCGGGAGAACTGTAGCTTTAGCATTCCAGGAGGGGACTCGGGAAGGGCGTCTTGGGGACACGGCTTTCCCCAAAGGGCGCCCTCCCGGGCCCCCGGGGTCGAGGGGTGCTGGCCGTCTAGGGGGTCGCCATGGCCCCCGTGCTCCTGCCACCTGCGCTCCGCAGGCGCCCCTGGGCCGAGGGCCTGGAAGGCGGGGGCGGCTCCCGGGCCCGGGAAACTCGAGCCACCGCCCCCGGCCCCGCCCCCGGCCCCGCCCCCAGCCCCGCCGGCCGAGCCGTCCGCGGCGGGAGCGGCGGGAGAGCGCGCCGTGGAGCGGCTCGGAGCGCCCGGGCCCTTCGCGCTGCCGCCCCGGACCCCCTCGCAACGCGCCCAAACCGCCCGCGCCGTCCGTGCGCCCCGCGCCCTGCGCCCTCCGAATCCCGGCCGTCCAGGGCACCCGCAGCTCCAGCCCGCGCCGGCCCGGGGATGGCCGCAGCGCGCGGCTGAGCGAGCCCGGGGGGGGCCCCATGGGCCGGGCCGCGCCGCGCACCCCCCGCGGCCGCCTCCTCCGGCCCGGGCCCCCCCGGGCGCCGCGGGCCCAAGCCGCCCGGATGGCGGGCGCAGGGGCAAGGGCTGGGGCGGGCGCGGGCGGCAGGCGCGGCCGCCACTGACGGGTAGTGCGGCGCCCGGAGCAGGTAAGCAAGGTTAGGCGGGGGGCGCGCAGGGAACCGGTGCGAGGGCACCACCCGCTCTGTGCCCTGTCGAGGCCTCCAGGGAGACCAGCAGCTTCCCTCGTTGGGCCAAGGACAGGGGGTGGATGAGGGTGAGGCCGGGGGGCGACAGGTCTGTGCGCGCAGGGGCGCTGGACTGGGGAGGGCGTTCTCTAGCGCCTTCCCAAGTGACAATGGCGGAGGTGTCCCTGTCCGACGGGGCGGACGCGCTTTGCTTCTTTAGACCCTCGTGGGTACCTCCGAGACGGGCAGGAAGCGCTGGCGGCCGGAATCCCCTCCCCTGCCTGGAAGAGGGCGAGACCAGACACCCCTTCTGTCTCGGGGTCCACAAGGGGCGGTGCGGGCATCTGGATCCTGTAGACCCCGGGCGGGAGCTGCCGTCGCGGCCCAGCTGCGCACAGAAGTAAACATCTGTCAGCGGCGCGTTCCAGCCGCGTTCCCTGCGCCGCCGCCGCCGCCGCCGCCGGCGGGGACATGGTGTCCTCCGGTAAGGGCCGGGCCCTCTGAGCTCCAGGAGACGCCAGTACTGCCACAAGAGGGCGTCCGGCCCTTTGGAGGGGGTCCCTTAAGGGCAAAGTTTGGATTAACTCGGGCCAGGCTGCGCCTGTCTTCCCTGCTTTTTATAAAAGGCGTCTCTTGCTCAAAATCGTCCCAGGAGGGGGTTTGTGGGAGAGGAGTCATTAGGCCCAGGGGACTGCGGACAGTGGGCAGACCTGCGGTGGGACTGGAGAAAGAAATGACCTCTCCCGCAATTGGGGCCGTGTGGCTGCTGGCTTATATTTGGTGCCACCACCAGGCTCCTTCCGCGGGCACTTACAGGTCCCCAGCCCTGATGTGCAGGGACAGCGGCAGGAGCCTGGGGGTGCAAGAGGTTAGATCCCTAGCTTTCTGGCCCTGCCCTCTCCCTGCCCCAGTCTCTCAGTTCCATCACTCTTTGTCTCCAAGTGCCCCGGGCTGAGGAAGCCCCAGTGGGGCGTGACCATAGGCGGATGTCAGAGATTCCCGGCCTTGCCAACTTCTCCCCACCCCCAGCCGCTCGCCTGGGGGCCCTGTGGCACCCCTCCCCACTCCTTTCATCCCCGGACTTCTGAGGGTCAGGGTTCCAGAGGGAACCGCCCCCACCCCCAGTGAGCTGCAGAGAGCTGGTTGTCGGGGAGAAGGAAGAAAACAAACATCCCCCTCTTCCACCCGCAGTGTCTGAAACACCCCCAGCCCCTGGGGTTTCTGGCCTCAGTTTTCAGGGCTTGATGGAGAATAGAACTTTCAAGACTCTGGGGCAAAAGGGACCAAAAAGTTCATAGCCCAAGAGCACATGCAAGAGATTGTTTCAACAAGCATTGGACAAACAACAACAGTACCAGAGTCCCACTATCAGGACTCTCGGCCGGTCCTTTAAGAGAGACAGATTTGGGATTTGGAACCCACAGCAAGGAGTGAGGGCTCTACCACATGTTAGCTAGGGCATTGGAACTGGGACTGCGAAGGGTGAATAGGAGTTTACTAAGTGGGAAAAGAACGTGCATTCCATGTGGTGGGTGGAGATAGCATGGCTAGTTCTGGAATCTTCAGGTGCCATGGTGCCTGTGGCCAGGAGGACTGTCCTGGAGGGTTGGCAGAGGAAGAAGTTCCCTGGAGGTGTGGGTTGGAAACAGGAGAGGAGCAGGTTCCTAACCCACCCAGGTTTGCTGGGCCCGACTTGGCTGAAGAGCGCCTCTGCAGGGCATCCCCCACCCCTGGCCCCCAAGGTGGGACACTTCAGTGGGTGTGCAGGCCTCAGGCCCAGGTCAAGCAGGCCTCGCTCCTCATTCGCAGCGGAGGGAACTGAGGCTGAGCGAGGGCTCTTTCCCTCCTGTCGCATGTTCCCCGAACTTCAAGCTGCTACATGCTCACTGCATGGGGAGGAGTGTGGGCGTGGGGGACAGAGGCCACACCAGCCTTCTGCTCGCAGAGAGGGTGAGCGGGGCCCTCCGGCAGGACGGCTCAAGAGGGTCTTTCAGTGAGGAGAGTGGACAGAGAGGTCTTCTTGTCAAATCCAAATGAAGTCAGGCTTTGGGAGAGGCCTGGAGGGAATCAGACAGGAGCCACCCCAGCAGCTCGGGAGGCTGAGGTAGGAGGCTCGCAGGTTCAAAGCCAGTCTCTGCAACTTAGCGAGGCCCTGCCTGCCTCAAAATAAAAAATCAAACAGGCTGGAGGTGGGGCTGGAGCGGTGGTTCAGCTGTTACGCCGCTTGCCTGACATGCGAGAGGATGTGGGTTCAAACCCCAGCACCACATACCCAAGTGTTGTTGATAAACAAAGGCCGGATGGAAAACTAAATAAAATTGATTTGCTCTCCTCTCTCTCTCTTTCCCTCCCTCCCTCTCTCTCTTTAAAAAAAGGGCGGGGCGCTGGGGATGTTGCTCAGTGGTTAAGGCCCCTGGGTTCAGTCCCCAGTGCTGAAAGGAGGGAGGCAGGCAGGCAGGGGAGCATGTGTCCCCAGTCCCTATGTGAGGTCTAGAGAGCGGATGTCATTCAGGTCTAAATAGCACCATGCATTGGAGACCTGAGTTCAGACTTAATTTTGGAGATGGAAGATATCGCTCAGCGCCCTGGTTCCCAGGACCTGGCTGTTCCCAGTCTTCCTCAGTGTGAGGGCGGAGGTGCCTCAGTTTCCAGGCCTGGTACCTCAGTTTCCCTTTCTGTCAGATGGCCAGCTCCCTGGGTGTCCCCCAGGCAGCTCCTAGAAGATCCACATCTCCGGAGCTACCTGCTGGGCCCCGCGCCAGCTGCTCAGTGTGCCAGGCCTCATTAGGCTGATCCAGTCACCCCCCAGGAGCCCCTCCTGCCAGCCGCAGAAGCCTGTGGAGCCAGCGGGCCAGCCCAGCGTGGTCAGGTGGGAATTGCAGGCGACCACAGGGGGCTGGCCAGTAGGTCTGCGAAGCTGGCTCTCCCAGGTACCGGAGAAGGCTCCGAGTGCAGCTGCACTGTCCCCGGCTGTTGCCACAGCCACCCTGGTCACTTCAAATGGGTACGGTCCTCTCTCTGGGCGTCTTCCTGGAATCCTGTCCCCAGATGTCCCTCGGCAGTGTCTTCCCTTTCTTCTGGGTCTCAGCTCAGGCACCACCTGGGTCACCCCGCCTAGGAGCAGCTCCTGGCCCCTGTCCCTTTGTCTTGGTTTTGCTGTGGTTCTTGCACAACCAACATCTAAACTGCCATAGTGACTCCATCTTTGTCACCTATCTGTCCCCACCAGATGGCAGCAGGGCCTAGGGAGACCTTGCTTTCCAGAGTCCCTGGTCCCCAGCCGGGTTGCTGGCACACAGTAGGTGCTGGGACGTGTCTGCTGGGTCATTGTGCCAGGAGCAGGACCTGTGCTGGGTCCTCTGCCAGTTGGGCCCTTTCCTTGCTGGGCTCTGCTGTGTGTCTTTGAGGAAACCTGTCACCGTCCTGGGCTCTGCACTGCTGGGGCTGGCACCCGCTCCCTGCTTCTCCGTGCTACTCGTTACCTAGAGCCAGGAGAGGTTACAGAATCACTGGGAGTCAAACCCTGCTTTGAACCTATGTGCTGTGTGGCCTCAAGCAGCCACTTCACTTCTGAGCCTGTTTCCCCATGCGGAAAGCAGAGCTAAGTCCATCTCTTTCAGAGGCTGCGGGAGGGATGAAATGTGTGGAAAGACTCCGCATGGCACCTGGCATGAAATCAACAGGGTGGTCACAGTTGCTGGGTTAACTGTGTTGTTAGGCCACATCACGTGCAGTTAAGAATGTGGAAGAGCGGGCATTGGAAACTGGGGCTTTGAGGGATGTGTAGGAGTGCCTAACCACTGTTCAGACCCTAGCTAAACTGCTTGTGCTGTTTGGCCCAGCGCAAGTCAGCTCACTCCTCTGGACCTCAGCCCACACTTTGGTGAAGGTTGCTCCTCATAAACCGCTTGGAACAGCACCAACAGTGCTGTTCACTCGCGTTAGCTCTTGTGTCTTTTCCTTTTTCATTTTTTAAATTGAACCCAGGGGTGCTTAACAATTGAGTCACATCCCCAGCCTTGTTTTTTATTTTTTACTTTGAGACAGGGTCTTGCTAAGTTGCTGAGGCTGGCCTTGAACTTGCAGTCCTCCTGCCTTGGCCTCCCCCGTCACTGGGATAACAGGAGTGCACCACTGCGCTTGGCTAGTGTGAGCTATTGTGACTTTCTCCTACTATGATTATCACAAGGCAGCTGTTACTGCCCTCTGAGAGGTCACTCTCTGTCTATCCCTCAGCCTCACTTTGGCACAGACAGACCCAGAGCCCTGAAGGTGAGCTCGGGGGCGGAGATCGATCTCAGCAGGTGACAGTTCCAGCAGTTGAGCAGTACTGGCATCTATCTGAGGAGAGAAGAGAGGCTGGGCACCTTTCCAGGGGCCAGACGGGCAGGGTCGGCTGGGGTGCCTGCGTCTGCCCACCCTGCGCACGAAGGCACCCCCGCTGGCCCCCGCCCACAGACGCTGCATGTGAACCAGCTGGGCTCTCCAGATGTTCCTGGTTTGCCCCCAGATGTGCGTCTCCAGCTCCGGCTGCCCAGCCTCTGGTCCCCTTGCAGGGTAGGCTGGGCCCTAGGGCCCTCGAGGGAGGGGGCACATTTTTGTGGGCTGTGGAATTTGTTTCTTGTTTTGCAAAACCATGGTTCTTGTGAGAGAAGCTGAGACCCCTGGCCAAGCCCTGCCCTCAGCTTCCCCATCAGAGGAACACCAGGGAACCCCCATGGGCCACTGAGGCAAGCCGGATGGCCACGCTGGCCTAGGAGTCAGCCCAGCTGCAGAGCTGCCAGTGCTGATGGGAAACAGAGGCCCAGGTACAGACTTATGGCATGAGGGTCTCAGGGCCTGCCCTGAGCCCGCAGGGTCACATGGCATGAAGTGGCTCTCCAAGTAAGGGAGGGGGTCCTTTAGAGCACCACAAGAGGGGAAACAGGCCCAGAGAGGGCAGCAGCTTGCCCACGAACCCAGCCAGGCGGAGGTGGAACAGGGACTGCGAGGCGGCCCGGACCATCCTGCATGCCCCCAGCCAGCCCACTGCCTCTGGCCAGCCAGCCGCGCTCTCCCTGGGGTTCAGCTCCATTGAAGATGAGGAAATTGAGTCACGGAAGGAATGGGAGTACAGGGCACTCCAGGCACAAAAGTGAGGAGCCTGGGGAGCTGCCACCAGCCTGTGCCTCTGTAAGTGGAACTCTCAAAGTCTGCCCCGTGCCTTGAGGGGCTCAGCCCAGGATGCTCCTCCTGACTCCCCGTCCAGCAAACACACATGGATGTAGACCAGGCTGGCAGGGCTGGGCGACACAGGACTAGAAGTGGGTGGCCAATGTGGGGAGCAGAGAAGGCTTCTTGATGGAGGGCTTTGAAGGATGAGTAGGAATTTGACTGGATGGAGGAAGGGGTCTCCTCTCCTTGCTCTCTCCCTGGGAGTGATCATGAGAGTTCTGCCAAACTGAGGCTACTGACCCCAGGACTGGCTGTGCCCCATGGATGCTCCAGGGAAGCTGGGGAGCATGGCAAGAAGGTGGGGTCCTGGTATACAGCCTGGATGTGAGGCTAAGGTGCAGGCCAGAGATGCTCACCCTGCACCTCCTGCCTTTGAGCTGCTCATCACCCCCTCTGAGCCTGGCTTCTCTTCCTTCCCTGCCCCAGCACCGAGGTTTCTACATCCTCCAGCCGGAAGTGGCGGGCCTTTCTTGTCCCAGTTTGGGCTCTCTGGGTCCCCAGGGTAAGCGAATGCACCCCTCCCAGGACAGCAAGAATTCTCAGGCTGTGGACGTCTTACCCAGAAACGGGAAGAGACCCCTGGCCAGGCCCTGTCTCAGCAGCGTAGGTCCAAGTAGCAGTGGGCAGTCCAGCAGTCCCTCCTGCATCACCCTGGGACTGCTCTGCCCTGCATCTTAGCCCCTCCAGGGGCCCTGGTGGCAGGTCCAGTCACATGCGCCAGTGACTGCCATGGTGGCAGTCACCCCTGTGCTCACAGGAGTGAGCCTGAGCTTGGACAGGGTGCGTGCACCTGGGGCTTAGCTGTGTACTGTGTCAGTGGGTGCAGTCCACCCGCCCTCCGCCAGCGCCAGTGCCGGGGTGTGAGCGAGTGCGTGAAAACGCTGGGAGGGTGTGAAGCACGCTCGGTGTGGGTGTGGCGGTGTTCAGGGTGTGCCTGTGAGCTCCGGATGGGACGTGCGTGGAGGGTGAAGGTGTGCGCATGTATTCCAGGGTGTGGAGAGATCAGTACCTGCAGGAGCAGGAGGCTGCGTGCGTGAGCCTGCTGCGTGCCATGGGAGTGACCTGCAGGACACAGGCTCACACGGGGGCACACCTGGCCCCTCCTGCAGCTCTCTGCACCTGCCTCACCCCCTTCTGGTCGGGTCTGTGCCAAAGACAAACCAGTTGGGTGGCCCCCAGACAGAAAGGCCCATTGTTAACGCAGCTTATCAGCCGCACCTGCTGGGCCCCTCCCCCGCTGCCCCTGCTTTCCTGCCCCCCCCAGAACTTGGGGTGGGGGTCTTCAGCTCCAAGGCCACCAGAGGTGCCCATGGACAGGCCAGCCTGCAGCTGCTGCTCCCTCACTCTCAGTCCCCTATTAAGCCCTTCGAACAAACAGATGATCAGCGCCTGAGGTGTTCACCCCTAATGGGGAAACTGAGGCATGCTACTCAAGACTCTGGTGTGAGAGCGAGCAGGGTGCTGGTGATGCCAGCAGCATTCAAATCCTAACTCTGTGGCCTCTGTGGACCTGGTTCCCACCTATAAAATGGGGATAAGGGTATTACCTGAGCCACATCCCCAGCCCCCCCCGCCCCTTTTTCTGAATCAGGGCCTTGCTAAGTTGCTGAGGCTGGCTTTGAACCTGCCATCCTTCTGTCTCAGCCTCCCTCATCCTGGGATGACAGGCCTGGCACCATGCCTGGCAATCACCTCTCCTTAGGGCTCTGGTGAGGTTGAAGTGGCTTAGCGCTGGGTGTGTGGAGTGGGACTGTGCACAGAGCACGCTGTGGGTGCAGGGGTGGCTCTGGGCCTTCCGTGCTGGATGGCCTGGGCTTCCTTTCCATGCCTCCAACATGGAGGCCTGGGTCCTGGCTGTCCTGTGGCCTTGCATACTGTCCATGCACAGTGTCCTCAGGGCCTGGGAGTGTTAGGGGAATGGGTGGATGCGAGTGCCCGCCCCCGGCCTAGTAAGCAGCAGTGGGCTTCCTGGATGGGGGTGGTGTGGCCCAGAGTGGCAACTACGCTGGACGCCTGATTTGGGATCCCAGCCACTCATGCCCAGCTCCCTTCATTCAGCAAATGCACTTTAAGCACCTGGGATGCGCCTGGAGCCAGCTGAGCTCCCCACCTGGCTGACTCTGTTAGACTCCTGGGGGGCCAGGATTTGCTCACACCGCCCCCCTTTCAGAGAGCTCACTCAGCAACCAGCCAGGAAGACTGCGGCCCCAGGGCTGGGGTGTGGCTTAGTGGCAGAGGGCTTGCCTAGCAAGCTTTACACCCCTGGGTTCCATCCCCAGCACCTATCCAAAAAGCAACACCAATACCACTACTAGTGGCAAGCCCCCACCCATTTTGTGCCTCAGTTTCCCAGCTGTGAAATGGGAGGCCCAAGCGCCCTTGTGGACGTGGCATCAGACCTGAAGGGGCTTAATAACAGTCTCCTCTAATTTAGGTTTGGTGGGTGCACCCAAGAGCCTTGCATTCAAGAGGGGAGGAGGAGAGCCCATTGGAGGGCTGGGCCTATGTAAATCACATGCAAATTGATGCAAATCCTGAGCCCATAAGTGCTCCTCAGCCCCAGCAGCCTGCTGGGCCCACAGTGCGCACATGGGGGCGCTCTGGGACCCAAGCCCAGAGGAGCAGCAGGGAGCTGACCCCGGGGCCCAGCTTGGGGTAAATGTTTACACAGGGCCAGCCGCCAGGCTCCACGCTGCTGACACCAGGCGAACTGGCGGGAATGTAAACGCCCACGGGGCCGCCCCCAGGCCGGGAGCAACCTAGAGGAGGTGGGGGTGCATGTGGGATATTAAACACCACTGTATGCAGCCAGCAGAACAAACCAGGAGTCAAAGCATGAGGCACGCAGAGGACATCCCTCCGGTGGCTGGGGCCCTGAGGACACTGGCTCAGCCTGAAGGGGAATAGGAGCAGGGAACAGTGCTGTGGGGCCCTGGAAGTGGTACTCAATGTCGAGGCAGCTTTAGCTCACTTCCCAGCATTGGCTTCATGTGTGGGTGGGAAACTGAGGCTCAGAGAGGGGCAGGCAGTCTCACTCAAGGACATAAATGTGCAAGGAAGAGCCTCAGCACCGTTCCTGCCCCACGTCCTAAGCACCAGCTCTGCTCCCCATCTTTGTCCACAGTGCCACCTGCAGAACGTCCCCACCTCCCTCCTTTCAGTGGCTCTGTCTGTTCGTGCAGCTCTGGGCCTTTGCCCTGGCTGTCTCCCCTGCCCAGATGCCATCCTCAGGCCCAGGCCAGCTCCTCTCCTTAGCAAGTGGGGACTCACCATCAGCTACTCAGGAAGACACCCTGGGGTGACTCCTCACGCCTGGCACAGCCCACCCAGCTTTTGGCAGCAGGGGTACAGCCTTGCCCACTGGTGCCCTGATGACCCACTGTGATGCTGCCCTTGCGATTTTCAAGCTCCAGGCGCTCAGAGTCAGGGCCCACTGCCCAGGGCGCCTAGCCCAGAGCTGGCTGGCTGCTCAAGGGGCAGGTGGCTGACCATGCGTGCCCGCAGGCCGAGGATGCAGCGCTGGAAGGCAGCGGCCTTGGCCTCGGTGTTCTGCAGCTCCGTGCTATCCATCTGGATGTGTCGCGAAGGCCTGCTGCTCAGCCACCGCCTGGGACCCGCGCTGGCCCCGCTGCGCCGCCCGCCTCGCACCCTGGACGCCCGGATCGCCCGCCTGGCCCAGTGTAAGCCCCTACCGGCTTGGCTCGGACACGCCACGTGGGGAGGCCATCACGGTGGCATGCAGGCAGTGGAGCTGGAGGTCTTTTTGCCCTCCCCTCAGGCACCCGGACTGGACAGGTGGAGGAGGTGGCTGCTGGGAACTGGAGTCCTTGGGCTTAGCTGTCACAAGGAATTAGGTTCTGGCCCTGAGGGACCCTGGGGGCCAGATGGAGATTAGACTTGGGCATTCCAGCCCGGCAGCCCCCAAAGTGCAGCAGGGGATTGGGAGAGGAAGGCTGAGTCCCAACCCCCAGTGACCTGCCCGGGTGCGCAGAAACTGGGTGAGAAGTGGAGAGACGCACACAGCACCACGTGGGCGGGTCCTCGCCCAGCTCCCGCACCTGGCTCCTGGTTGCTTCCTGCCATGGCTTGGCTCCTGGTTGCTTCCTGCCATGGCTGTGCATGGGCACTGCCTCGTGTGCATGCGCACGTGCCCACGCCTGCGCCTGTGCGAGTGGCATGGGTGTAGACATGTACAGGACGCGGGTGCGTGGTGCCTGTGGGGTGTGGGTGCGGGCACGGGAGTGGGTACCGGCAAGTCTGCGCCCATCCTTGTCAGTCCACACAGTCCTCCTTTCTTGTCCTCACAATGGACAAGGGTGGCCTCCAACACGAGCTCCACTCCACCCTGACTGTCCCCATCCCTGCGGGCTATGAAATCTAGGACACTAGGTCCCTGAGACCTGGGCGGGGTCCCCAAAGACCATGGCTCTAGGACCTAGGTGCAAAGCACGAGTGGTGGAATTTCCCGCCCCTGGGAGGGTCTTGCTGTGTTGGCAGGTGCGTGCCTGCCCTGCATCCGGTCCCTGGGCCCAGCCTCACTGGGGGAAGAGAGAGGCTGCTGATCCCCTAAAGTCCCAGTTCCCTGAACTAATGCACAGATGATGGGATTGTGAACCTGGGGGGGTGGATAGGGCACCCCCTCTCCGTGCAAGTAGCCAGCCCCTGCTGGAAGGAGGCAGGGACAAATACACTAAGAGGTTAGTCCCTGCTTAGCGATTCAAGTTCAACTGTGCGTCAGTATTTTAGCCGGGAACCCCACAAATAGCCACTTGGTGACATACTTCTGGGGTGGAACCCACCCTGGTGGAATCTGAAGCCCCAGTTGGGCTGTGCAGCCCTGCCCCCACCCAGGGACTTTGCTGCTCAAGGGTCCCTCACTTCCCACCCCAAGCCCCCGCCCACACTGGGATGATGGAAGATTTCTTCGAGCCCACAGGGAAACCAAGGTATCGAGCAGGGCTTCACCTGCCGAAGCTGCAAGCTGCAGAGGCAAAAGTGACAGAGTCTAGGTTTGTCTGGTTTCCCAGAGCCCCGCGGGACAGGCACCCGCAGGTCGGCAGCCAGCCCCTCCTCCTGGAAAGCACATTCTTTTGCCAGCCAGGTGCGGCAGCCTTGGGGGCAGGACTGAACTCGGGATTTTCCTCTTCCAACTTCGATGTGAGGACCTCCAACCATCTGGGTGGGAGGCCCCTGCCAGCAATTGCACCTCCGTGCTGCCAGCCATCCGCCACAGCAGCATTTGCACTGCTCTCCTGGGGATGCAGGGTGTTGGGGCAGGGCCAGTCGCTTGGGTAATAAATTTAGGCTTCAGGGTCCTGGGAAGTCAGGACTCAGGGCACCTCCTGGAGACTTGGGAGAAAGCTGGCATTGGGCCAACGAGGGTGAATGACAGAAGCAGGAATGTCCTTTCCTCACCCTGCCACCCGCTGAGTGGTGTGACCTTGGGCACATCTCTACCCTCTCTGATGCTCATTTCCTCGCCTGTAACATGAGAGTGGAACTGACAGTAGCTGCTACACCCTGGGGGACAGCGTGCCCAGATGGTAGGCTCAGTACCTGCTGTTCCTATGTGCATTCTGAGAAGTCCAAATACTCTGGTTTGGTTTCTTAGATGGGGAAACTGAGACCTGCACAGCTCTGCAGCAAGGGGAGGGGTGGACAGTCCAGGCTCAGAGAAAAAGAGAAGGCTTTGGGTGGGGGCTCCAAAGACAGTCACCCACATGGCTCAGCTGAACGCTGAAGATGCGGGATGGGAAGCAGCCCCTCCACCTGCCTAGAGAGAGTGCGCTTGAGCAGCCCAGCATAGCGGTGGAGAACAGCTGGGGGCCCATCAGGGACAGGGACCTTTTCTGCAAAGTGGAGAAGACACCCCGACAGCAGCCCAGCACAGGGATGGGGGCCAGAGGGGTGGGGTGGGGGCCAGAGGAAGTGAGTTAGAAGCCAATCAGCACAGCTTGATGGGCGGGTGGAGGAGAAGGTGGCCCGTGACACCCAGAAGGGTAAGGCTAGTTCCAAGAAGCCCAAAACGGTCAGGGTCCCCGAGTGTGGGTGTCTGAGTATGGACCTGGCCCAGTGCTGCCCAGAGAGGGTGCAAGAGCACCCGCAAGAGGTGGGAGGATCTGAGGGGCCGAAGGGCCTGGGCCCCCGCAGGGTTTTCCGCACGGAGAACTGGGAAGGAGCGCCCACCCGCTGACCTCTCCGTCCTCTCTCCCCTCAGACCATGCGCTACTGCAGGGCGCCCCGGACGCGGTAGAGCTGCGAGAGCTGACGCCCTGGGCTGGCCCGGCCCTGGGTCCTCGCCGTCGGTCAGGGCCCCGGCGGCGGCGCGCGCGTGCACGATCGGGTACGCGGCCGTGTGGGCTGCGCGAGCTCGAGGTGCGCGTGAGCGAGCTGGGCCTGGGCTACGCGTCGGAAGAGACGGTGCTGTTCCGCTACTGCGCAGGCGCGTGCGAGGCGGCCGCGCGCGTCTACGACCTGGGGCTGCGGCGCCTACGCCAGCGGCGACGCGTGCGGCGGGAGCGAGTGCGCGCGCAGCCCTGCTGCCGCCCGACGGCCTACGAGGACGAGGTGTCCTTCCTGGACGTGCACAGCCGCTATCACACGGTGCACGAGCTGTCAGCGCGCGAGTGCGCCTGCGTGTGACGCTACCTCACCGGGCCGACCAGACGGCGGCCACGCCCCCCGCTCCGACGGCACCCACGGCGCTCCGGACCACAGACTGCGCGTGCGCAGACGATGCTGCCGCGTCCACGGACTCTCGCGATAACTGTGTTGAGATAAAGTGTGGGAACCGGTGCCTGGGTTTTGATTAAACCTCGGGAAGGGGTGAGAGTGAGTGGAATGGGGGCGCCGATTTCACCTGGAAAAGGGGAGCAGGTATGGTGGGAGGGTCCCGTTGGCTTTGGGGGAAGAGGAAAGTGGATACCAAGACAAGCTCTTTGGGGGGCGGAAAAGAGGTGAGCGTTCCCATCTCCTTGAGGTCCCCTCTGCCCCTCCCTGCCCCAGCAGCTCCCGTGATGTGTGCTTTTCAGGGGAGGAATGGGGACTTGGGGTTGATGGAGGAGGAGCTGCCTGTGCGTGAAGAGACTGAGGTCTAGGTGGAACCACGCCTCCCTTGCCTAAAGACCCCTTGGGTCTGGTCCGCCTCCACCAGCACGGACTCGAAGCCACTGTCTCTTTCCACCAGCTAAGAATATCCACATGCGGCTTACCTCCCAGCCCCAAGCCGGCGCCTGCTGGGGCAGAGCTGTGTCCCCCAGGGACTTAGGTCCTGAGCCCATAAAAGCCCTACAGGGGCCTCAAAGGGGGATTTATGACGAGTCCCTGTGGAAGATGGAAAAAGCTCTGCGTGGTGTTTGGATTTGCCCGTGGTGTCACCTTGATGCTTGGCAGACTCAGACAGCCGGGTGTTGTGTTCCCAGAGTCGAGGAGGGATCGGTGGGTCCCACGTCTGAGCAGGGAGCAGGAGAGCGCTAGGTGCCCCTGCCGCCGGTGTGTGTATGCACGTGTGTGTGCGCGTGTGAGCCCCTCCTCTCCTGCCCTTCAGATGGGCGGTGTGAAGGGCACAGTGCCACTTCCTCCCAGACAGAGCCTTCTGGCTGATCAGGTCTCCCAAGGGCACATGCCTGGACAGGGAGGCCCAGAGTTAGAGCCCTTCCTCTAGACTGGGCCTCCTCCCCACATCTCTGAGCTCAGGACCACCTCTGATCCCTGCATCCTTCCCAGACTCAACCCCCTCACAAGGCTACAGAACACCATCAGAAGCTGCACCCAGGGAGTCACCCAGCCCAAGAGTAACACCCCCAGCTCTCCATGCCCCCAGCAGCCGCTGGAGATACTCAGGGTAGCTATCAGAAGGACTTCCAGGAGCCCTCAGAGCAGGGTTGGTGGCCAGGCCCCAGCCTGTGGGTGGTCTGCTTAGAAGGTAGTTTCAGAGCCATGGCTGGCTGGGGTCCCCACCCACCCCCGCAGTCTCCTGACTGAGGTTTGGGATGGTAGATTCCTGCTCTGTTTGGGCTGACTCAGCCCACCAACAGCAGAGAGGCCAGAGTCCCCAGATCTGCAGAAACCCTTGTGGTGCTTGCTCAGAGCCTCAGTTTCCCTGTCCTGCATGGCTTGAACTGAGCCTCCAAGATGGAAGTTGCTGAGCCCCAGGCACTGGCAAAACCAGCCTCAAAGCCCAGGTCTGTGGTCCCTGAGGCTCCCTGCCTTGGTTCACATGAGTGTGTGACCCACCCTGCACAGGCCACAGGGACCTGGGCCTCCCACCTCCGTCCAGATCCAGCACCCCAACCACAGGGCGCTATTGCAGCCACCAGAGAATTGGAAACTAAACAGAGCTGCCGCAGGCCCCGGGGCGGGGTTCTCGGCTGCGCCCACCATGCACACACGCTCACACGGAGAGGCCAGACCTCCACCCACAGAGGGACTCTGCAATCAGGATCCCACGCAGTCACTGCTCCGGGAGGCACATCCTGGAGAACGCACAGGGGGTCAGGCACAAGCCCTCGCTCACACTTAGCCTGCTTAGTCCCACCAGGGACACAGCCTCGCACACCCAGAGGGGCACCCTTGCTGTCCCACGCTCAACACACTCCCAGGGCTCACAGTCAGTCACCTGCTGAGGATGATTACAGACACACAGTCAGAGTCAGAACCACGGTGACAGGCACAGGTCCCCAACAGCCACACCTGCTGCTCATGCACCCCTTGCCTCCTTCCTGGAGGAATCTGCCCTCTGCTCTGCCCCAGCCCTGCCTGGCCCTCTGCTCCCCCTTGCAGGCCTAGGTCTCCTCACCCTACCAGAGCCCCCCCAGGAGACCCTCACCTGAGGGGCTGGAGTTTTGTGTGCTGAGGGGAGCGGTCCTGTGATTGCGTGGTGATCAGAGTACCCTGCCCCTGGACATGGCAACCACAACTACCTGTGGACACCTCCGGTGACCCCTAGTGGGAACAATCGGCCAAGAATGAGAACCCCTGTTCTAGAAGAAGGAGGGGACAGGATAGCATTCCTTGTACTATTCCTATGTGGAAAGCGGGGACAGGGTTGTCCCCAGGCAGACACCACAAGCCCAGTACCATCACCATTGTGCGGGACCCCAGGAGCCAGGCCACAGGGCAGCATCCGGGGGGCTACGTTTTGGTTGCAGGTCCCCGGTGAGCGTGCAGCTGCGGCAGGTGAGGCCAGCCGGCTCAGGTGAACCAGGAGGCGATGCTGGGCACCGTCCGGTAGCTGGAGTCCTGCTGCAGCCGCCAGCAGGCTTTGCAGAAAGCCAAGGCCCAGCTGCCCTGGCGAGGCTCCAGCGTCTCCCGCCAGCGGAAGTAGCTCAGGTAGCGGGCGTGGTCGTGGTCCAGCGCGCGCAGGTGGCGGGCCAGGTGGGCGGGGCTGGCGAAGTCCTCCACGTGGATGAAGGCGTCAGGCGGCAGGAATTGCTCGTAGTTCTGCCGGCTGGGGCCCAGCACCACCGGCACGGCCTGGGCCTGCAGCGCGTTCTTCCACAGCTTCTCCGTGATGTAGTCGGGGTGCACCGAGTTCTCGAAGGCCAGGTAGAACTTGTACTGCGCCAGGTGCGCGGCCATGGCCTGGCGGGGCAGGGGCCGGTGCTGCCTGCCGTACACGTGCACCGGGAGGTGCAGGCGCAGCTGCTCGTAGTAGCGCACCCTGGTCGAGTTGGCCTTCCAGTTGGACACCACCCAGGCCACCAGCTCGGTCTTGGCCGAGAGGTTGAGCCCCGGGTGCTGGAGCGGGCCCTGTCGGGGCTCCAGCCAGCCATAGGGCGTGAAGATGTCAGAGTCTCTGCGGTAGGACATGGTCAGGTTGAAGAGCCCGTCCATGGCCCGCAGCTGTGGGCAGTGGCTGGGCGACTCCAGGCTGAACCACACCCAGCGCTGCCCAGGCGGCCTAGGGGACCGTGGCAGCTGCACCCTGGGCCAGCGGCTGACATCCCGGTGGTGCACGATGACCGCGTTGGCCCAGGGATACTCGCTGCGGTTGGTTGTCAGCCGGCAGTCAGCCAGGTTTGGCTGCAAGTCGGAGCAGCGGGACAGAGCCACTGGGATGTGGAAGGGCCACGTCCACAGGAGGATCACGAGGGACCTGCCAGTGTGTGTGGAAGTGGTCAGCCCTGCTCCCTCATGATGAGCCGAGGGCACGGGCTCCCTGCGTGGGGGCCCTGGCACAGGAGGTACAGTGGGGTAGTTTGGTGACACTCGCAGGTAGGAGAAGTAGCTCAGGGCCAGCAGCAGCTGCAGCAGCAGCCACAAGACACAGTGGCGCCAGGGACATTGTAGCTTGGCCTGGTGGAGCACATCCATGGGTTGGGCAGCTGCGGGGAGAGGAGAGGGAGACAGCGTCACTGTGGCAGTGACCACGCCTGGGGCACCCACCATTACCAGAGCCAGTTTTCCTGGTTCCTGATGAAGACTTCCTGCTTCCCACTCCACGGAGGCAGAGCTGCCACCAAGTGGCTCTCACCAGGCAGCCGCAGGGCTAGGATTCGGTCCCCAGGCCCACTTGTAGCCTCTGAGCAATAGGACTCTACCCAGGCCAGGGTCCCAGGGAAGCTGGGACAAGTACCAAGGACGCTCAGGTGCTCCTCGACTCCCCCTTCCCAGGCTTTCCCCAGGCCGCAGAGGATGGCATCCATCATGAGCATTCGCAGGTACCCCAGAATCAAGGCAGGGTGCACCAGGGGACAGTGTCCTTCCAGCCATGAAGGGGTGGGGTGGGGATCACGGCATCCCCCAGGCATGTGAACCTCAGCTTCTGGTGTCGGGGCCTAGACACTGGGATGTCCTTCCATTCCTAGTTCCTCGCAGTCCCCTTAGGGGGTCACCCAGACCCATGGCTCCACCCTATGAGGCAGAATTACAAGACCCCGCCATACCCCCTCCTTGCTCCTGGCAGTCCTTGAGCTTCCCATTTTACAGATGGGGAAACTGAGGCACGGTGACGCATCTGCATCTTGCCAAGTGTAGCCTGGCAGAGCCGTTCTGACCTAGACCCTACGCTGCCCCGCAGGGAGCCCCAGCTTCTCTTCCATCTGCAGGACCTGCAGGGCTGCCCTCCCAATGAGACTGTGACGGAGATGCTGTGCGGGCCCCGTCCAGCTGGGGGCCAGGAGACCCTGATGCTGCATCTGAGAAATGTTTCCTGTTGAATTTAAAACCTGATATTCTCTTCTGTCAGAGATAATTTCAAAACAAGATGAAACCCACAGTGGCCCTTATCACTTGTGATTCAGGGACAAGAGCGCTTCTGCGGACTGTCTTAGAGATGCCATCCCAACCTCGCTGCCTTTCAGGGCCTCTCCTCTCCGTGGAGGTCAAGCCTCGCTGGAGGGTTGATAAAGAGATGAGGAAGACTTCATGGAGGATCTCATATTGATTCCACAGTGAAGCGACACTTGTTAGATCTACCGAGTTACTGAGTTTCTCTTTTCTTTTCACTTTTTTTTTTCTTTAAAGATAGAGTCTCCCTGTGTTGCCAGGCTGGCCTCAAACTCCTGGGCTCATGCAATTCCCCTTCCTCAACCTCCCAGTAGCTGGGATGACAGGCATGTGCCACTGTGCGTGGCAAAGTATATAATTATCATTTTTTGAGAGAGGAACAGTGAGAGAGAGAATTAATTTTATTTAGTTTTTCATGTGACTTTTGTTGCTCCAATGCTTCACTGTGTACGTGATGCTCGGGTTCGCCCTCGCGTCCTCACACATGCCCGGCAAGCGCCTTAACTGGTGAGCCTCTACTCAAGTCCCCAAAATATATTATTAAAGTTATTTTCACTTAGTTTTTTTTTTTAATTTAAAAAGGGGGGCTGGAGCAGTGGCTCAGCAGTTACGGCGCTTGCCTGGCATGCGTGAGGACATAGGTTCAAACCCCAGCACCACCTGCACAACCAAGTGTCCAAGCAATGAAAGCCACATGGAAACTAAACAAACCATTATCACTGAGCCACTGCTCCAGCCCCCCCACCTCTCTTTTAAAAAAAATTTTTTTTTAATGGCAACTGGGCTGTTTCTCTACCCTGTAATCCCAGCAACTTGGGAGGCTGAGGCAGGAGCATCTCAAGTTCAAAGCCAGCCTCAGCCTCTTAGCAAGTGAGGCTCCAAGCAACTTAGCCAGAACCTGTCCCCAAAAAGAGGAGGGGGCTGGAGATGCATCTCAGTGGCGCGACACTTTTGGGTTTAATCCCCACACCAAAAATTTTATTTTATATATTTACTTATTTATTTTTTAAAGAAAAGGAGAGTGAGAGAGAAAGAGTATCAATTTTATTTAGTTTTTCACTGGGTTTTCCTAGCTCCAACACTTTGGTGTGTATGTGGTGCTGGGGTTCAGTTCGATCCTGGGACCTCAGACATGCCAGGCAAGTATGACACTCCTCCAGCCCCCTAAAATCATTTTTAATTTTTTTTAAGTAAGAAAGATGGGCTGGAGCAGTGGCTGAGCTATTACAGTGCTTGCCCAGCATGTGCGAATACATAAGTTCAAACCCCAGCACCACGTATACAACGATGTCTCGGAGCAACAAAAGTCACATGAAAAACTAAATAAAAATTGTTTCTCTCTTTCTCTCTCTCTCTCTGTCCCTTTCTATTTAAAAAAGAAATAGAGAGAGAATCAATTTTATTTGTTTTTTCACCTGGTTTTCCTTGCTCCAATACTTCTTTGTATATGTGGTGCTGGGGTTCAAATCTGCATCCTCGAAAATGCCAGGCAAGCCCGTAACCACTGAGCCACCGTTCCAGTCCCCAAAATCTTTTTTTAATATGGCTACTATAAAAATATGAACTGCAGGGCGGGTGCAGTGATACACGCCTAAAATACCAGCAACTCAGGTGGCTTCAGACTCAGAACCTTAGCGAGGCCCTAAGCAATTTAATGAGAAATTTCTCAAAATTAAAAATGAAAATGGCTGGGGAGGGGTTGGAGCGGGGGTTCAGGGATTATACCAGGTTCAAACCCCAGCACCATGTACACAACGAAGTGTCGGAGCAACAAAAGCCACATTAAAAAATAAAACTGATTCTGTTTCTCTCTCTCCCTCTCTTACTATCCCTCTCTCTTAAAAAACGAAACAAAACAAAACAAAAAAAGACTGGGGATGTGGCCTAGTAGTAGACCACCTTAGGTTCCATCGCCATCGCCAGCACCAAAACTCTTGTTTTAAGTGTGGCTACTATAAAAGCGTTGAGCGCACGCGTGGCCTCCTTTCCATTTCCTTGGGCTGTGCGCACCGCTCTGAGTTTCTAAGAAATGGAAGCCAACTGTAGTTGATCACAACCAGAAATGCACGGGCGCGGGGGCTGGAGCTCTGGCCTGGCAAGTGCCAGGACCCGGGTTCAAACCCCAGCGCGACACACACAACAGGGAAACAAAGGCCAGATGGAAAAAGCAATACAATGTATTCTCAAAAGAAAAAGAAATGCAGTGGTCCTCTTGCTAGAGGGAAATACCCGGGAGCCACACGCGTGTGCGGGGCGTTTGGAAACAAGCTACAGCCCGTGGGGGGAGGGGAACCCTGGGCTGGGATGTGGCTCGGTGGTGCAGCACTTTCCCTCGCACCACATAAACACACACAACACCCAAAACAGCCACCCATGTCCTCCGCTGCACTGCTCAGAAGAGACGGAGGGTGGACAGCGTCCAGGTGCTCACTGACGACGTGTGGACAAACCCTACCCGGGCACCCACACCAAGCGAGGCCACTGAGCTGTGAGTGGAGGCAGGAGTGAGCAGGAAGCAGGGGTGGAGAGGGCTGGGAGGGATGGAGTCTGGCCTGCAACACCTGTATCCATCTTCTTTACAATTCTTATTCTGAGCCAGGGTCTTGCTGAGTTGCCCAGGCTGGCCTTGGACTTGAGATCCTCCTGCCTGTTATGGCTTACATTAGGGGTGTTCCCCAAAAGCTCATGGAGAAGGTTCAGAGGTGGGTGTATTAATCCGAATGATTAACTGGGTGGTGACTGGAGGCTGGCAGGAGGGCTGGGGTCCGGTCCCTGGGGACGACCTTGGGGGAATATGGGAGTCTCTCTTTCCTCCTGGTGCCATGTCCTGAGCCGCTGTCCTCCTCCCCAGTCCTCACCTCCACCCATGGACCGAGACCTGTGGCACCGTGGGCCCCCAGATAGACTTCTGCTCCTCTGGTCGTTCTGGTGCTGGGGATGGGGACAGAGCCTAGGGCAGGCTCACTCTGGGCCAGCACTGCACCACAGCGGCACTGACCCATCGGCTGTAAATGGGCAAATCACGTGGCACGTGAATTTCGGAAATGGTCTGTGGCTCGTGCTTTCCCACCGTCAGGCAGAGCTGTTGTACCCTAGGGTGCAGATGGCACCTGGAAGGTGACCATGGGAAGGAGTAAGCTACTCCAATCCATGCTCCTTGCCACACTGCCAGCCCAGGGGACCAGCTGCAGCCCGGGGCAGCAGGGAGCTGGACCTTCGGACCAGGCCCCACCGCTGAGCTCTTGGGCTGTGTACCTAAGGTTTGTACATAAAAATCAAATTGCCCCTGATCTGGTTACCTGGATCCGGATCTGTGGCAGTTCCTTCTGGGAGACAGGGAAGTCGTTGGCAGTGACCTTTAGGAGGGCAGATTGGGGGAGGCAGTGAATAGGAGGCCAGGCCTGAGACCCACCCAGTTTATCCCAAGATCATTTTCCTGGAAAGACTGAAAAATACTTCTTTACTGGGACTCCAGAAAGATCAGGAAAAACAAAACTAAAAACAACAAAGATTGCGCGACACCCTGCAACCTCCTTCTGATAGGACAGCAGCAGGGGACTCAAGGTGGGGAAGCCAAGAGGCCCAGGAGACAGGTGGAGGTCGGGATAGGGGTTTTGGACCCACAACTGGGCCAGGCAAGTGCCCACTGGCAAACCCACCAGAAAGGCCCGTGCCCTACTCTGCCGGGGTCCACAGGAGCACTGCTTACCTGGAGCAGGGACTGGCTCCGGGGCGGCCGAGGCAGCAGCTGGCTTCTTACGCGCGGATGAATAAAAAGATATGGAAGGAAGAAGGAAGTGCATCTATAGCCAAAGCCTAGCTCAAAACCCTAAAACCCTGTCCCCACACCCAGAATCAGGTGACCCAGGGTGTTGTGACCTAGGCAACACACAGAAGGGCTTCTCTAATTCATTCTGCTAGACTGTTGAGCAGAGCTGCAGAGGTCACGGCTCCTGGTGCCTCGGGTGGGGCCGACTGGCCCTGGGCACGCAACTGCCTCAGCCATGCGTGAGAAGTGTGACCACCAACCTGGCCCTCAAGGTCGTCTGCATGCGGAGCACCAGGGCTCCCCCTTGCACTTGCTATGTCCAAAGGGGCACCCTGAGCCAGAAAAGCCCGGGAAGATTGGAGCCACTGGAGGAAACTCAGGAAGTCGGGTTCACCAGGAAGAGATCAGATCGGGAAGGCTGACACCAAATGTAGCTGTGGTCAGCAAGGAAGTGTCCCCTTAGTCCAGAGGCTGTGGGAGCCACGCAGGGCGTCGAGCAGAGAGGGGCCAGGCTGTGGATTCTGGGTGAGATGTGATTGGGCAGAGCAGCAGAGAGACCCAGAGCAGGTGGCTGCTCCTACGGGTGTCCTGGAAAGCAGTGGCCGAGTCTCAGGTCTGCACCTGTGTGACTCAAGACCAATCCAGATCACCACTGAAGTGCCGGAAAGCTGCCCGTCCTCCCTGGAATGGCGAGAGACGTCCTGGAGGCCTGGGTTGGAGAGAAGAGGTCTCAACTCTGGGTGGCGCAGAGCCCACACACTGCAGCTTCAGCTGACAGATCTGCCACACGCCTGCTCTTGAGACCCTTTCTCAGGAGCTGCTGCATGTGTCCTGAGCCCTGTGGCCTCTTTCCTGCTGTTCCGGAGCAGGCAGTGCTACGGCGGTGGCCAGGAGGAGGATGGGAGTGCTCCAGGCAGGATATTTGCAGAAGAGATTGTCCCAGGGCTCCCCAGCTCCTGGCCTGCTGGGATTAGGTGGTGATTTATTAGACCAAACTCACAGCCTGGTCACCGTGTCCGCCTGGTCACTGTGTCCTGGCCCCCTGGACACGTGTGAGGGACACGCTTCTGCTCAGGTGCCACCCACAGCCCTGCAGGAGCTGGGCTGCCCGGGGCCACTGTCAGCACATCCACCTCGCTGGCTCCTGCTTCCTGAAGTTCCTCCTCAGGCGGGAACCTGCCACCTCTCCCTGCCCTGTCCGCCAAGCCAGATCAGATTTCCCTTCTAGCCCCTCCAGCTGTCCCCATGTTAACTCAGGCCGCACTGTGTCCCTTCCCCTGCTGGGCTGGTGTCCTGCTGAGGACAGAGCACCTGGACGATCCAGAGAGAAGGGAACAAGGATTTGGATCATAGCTCTAGGATGTGAAGTGCCTGCAGGTTCTGTGGAGCAGGGCCACAGGCTATGCCTGCGTCACCCTCGGCATCCACAGCTCTCTGCGGTGTCTGCAGCTGTGCTGGCCTGGGACCTGGGACCTGGGACCTGGCCCTGTCTTTTGCTCCCTGAAACACTGGGGCACTTGGTTTTTCAGGGGTTTGCATCTGTGGTCTTGAACCCCCGCCTGACACTGCCACCACTGCTCTTGCAGCAGGGATGGGCCCCCAAGAGAGGAGAGGACCCCGCAGAGTGTCTGCGCTGCTGGACATCCCAGAGGGGCCCTGAGTTTCATCTGTCCTGGGGCCAGGCCGGGAAGGTTGGAGGTCTCTGCCTGGCAGCACCTGGCAGGCCAGGACTGGAGCCAGAGGGGACCCTGACCCTCTCCTCCTTGCTCCCTGGCCTGTGGTTCACGTCTATTTTCTGTCCTGTGGCCAGATGGATCATGAGGATGGTGCCATCTTGGGGGCCCCCACACCTGCACTCAGGACCCTGAGCCCCTGGAGACCCTGGAGCCACTTCTATCATCGGGTCCCAGGTAAGGTGTGGGCTGGGGCAGGAGCAGCCACCAGGGGCTAACAGGGATTTTCCAGATGCTAACCCAAACCCAACCTGCAGCCCCACAGGGCAAAGAGAGGCTGGACCACCAGGCTGGCACAGGAATGGTACCCCAGGGACAGCTGCCAGTGGGGCCAAGCCTTGGTTCTCAGCTGAGCCTGCGCTGGGTTAATCCCAGACTCAACTGAGCCCTGATCTTGAGCTGAGTCTCAGCCTCAGTTGAGCCCTGAACCTGAGCTGAGCCCTGTTGTGAAATGAGCCATGATCCTGAGCTCAGTCCCAGTCCCAGATGAGCCGTGATCCCAAACTGAGCCTTTGTCCCCAGCTGAGTCCCAGCCTCAGTGGAACCCTGAACCTGAGCTGAGCCCTGATCCCAAGTTCAGTACCAGCCTCAGCTGAGCCCTGGTCCTGAGCTGAGCACTGATCCTGAGCTGAGTCCCAGCCTCAGCTGAACCCTGAACCTGAGCTGAGCCCTGAACCTAAGCTGAGCCCTGATCCCAAGCTCAGTACCAGCCTCAGCTGAGCCCTGATCCTTAGCCTCAGCTGAGCCTTGATTCTGAGCTGAGTCCCAGGCTCAGCTGATCGCTGATCTAAGCCAAACTGTGATACTGAGATGAGCTCCCTCTCTAGGCTGAGTCCCAATTGCACCTGGCCAGGTTCCTGGGGGCCTCAAGTTCTCTGATTCTGCCCACACTGACGCTGTCGGCCACCTTGTCCCTCCTCAGGGACTGGGGAAAACACATGCTATTTGATAGGGCAGGATACAGGTCAGGGGTCAGGTTTCCCCACCTAAACCACCCCAACTGGCTCGTCGCTGCTCCTGACTCACACCGTGCCAAACCCTGGCTCCACTGCCTACACCCAGCGGGAACCTCACCCACGCGCCTTCCAAACGTCCCTCCACCTCCGCCTCTGCCTTCCCCTTGTGCCGCTGTCCACCACCACGTGCTTCCGATCACGTGTCCCAGGCCCTCTCTGGGACCTTATGTCTCCTCGTCCACACAGCTGGGAAGTTGGTGGGGTGAGGAGGTGCAGGTGAGATTCGAATCCAGTCTGCCTGGCCTTAGAAGCACAGGTGACCCAGTCACCTGCTCCAGGCTTGAGCCAAGGGAACTAGTGTTTGTCGGAATGTGCTGTGTGTCCTGAGAAGGTTCTTGGGCCTCTCTGGGCAAG
The DNA here is from genome assembly GCA_004027875.1 of Aplodontia rufa. Lineage (NCBI taxonomy): Eukaryota > Metazoa > Chordata > Mammalia > Rodentia > Aplodontiidae > Aplodontia > Aplodontia rufa. The sequence goes on from PVKS010000177.1 coordinate 29,843, forward strand.
GCTTTCAGGCACGCTTACCTGATAGAAGTTTGGGCCCTAAGCCCAGAATAGAGGGACCCAGAGATTTCCTCCCTCAGTCTTAGGACGAGTTGGGACTGGCTTTTGGGGTGAAGGGAGGCCAAATGTGCCCCCTCATGGGATTTCTGCCCACTTTGGACCCCCAGTGCCACCCTTGGCCCGGGCAGGTGGGTGATGGAGTCCAAGCTTGATGGAAATTTCATTCCCCCAGGGGCCTCTGGGCTGCCAGCCAAGGGGTGTTAGGAGGGGAGGGGCCCTTGGCCTGTGCTGGGGGACTCCACTGCCTTGCACCTGGGACATGGTGCATAGTGGGTTACCCCCCTGGGTGCCCAGGGCAGGGAGTCTCTGCTCTGGTAGGACCCAGGGTGGAGTCCCAAGCTCCCTAGGCCTCAGAGAAACTACCAGGCAGAGGAGATGAAGCTGTGAGAGAGCGGTGCTCAGTCCTCAGTGCAGCCAGCGGATAGGGGCCATGGGGGACAGATGAGAGCCCCTCATGCCCTGCGGACCTGGGTCCAGCCCTGCCCCAGCCTGCCAGGAAGTCCTGGCCTCCAGGCGCCTCCCTGCCTCCAGCCAGCTGGCAAGGAGAGGGGTCCCAGGTGTGTGTGTGGGTGGTAGGGGGCAGCAGACTGAGACTGGCTCAGACCTGGGGTCCCCAGCTGCCTGGCAGAGGCACCGCAAGCTGCCAGGCCCTCACCTGCCCGCTGCCCAACTCCCACCAGCCCATGCTAGAGGCGCCACCGGCTGCTCTGAGGAGATGCTGCTGGGGAGATGTGGCTTAGAGCACCAGAACCCACTGCCACCCACCCCTGCCCAGACTCCCTTGGCATTTCCCCAGGCTCAGAATGTTCCAGAATGTTCTGGAGGTCCTCCTTCACAGTCCTAATCCACCTGTGGCCCCAAAGAGGTGGGGGGCTGGTTGGGCCCCTCCAACCTCAGGGCTCTTGACCTTAAGAGCTTTGGAGAACACTTTGACCTCCAACCACTGTATGACCTTGGGTGAGTGCTGGCACTTCTCTGGGCTTCTGTCACCTCTCTTGCAAGATGGAGCCAAGGCCGGCATCCTGACGATCCTTCTGAGACCCTCGAGGGTCTTGGCCTACCCTCCCTGCAGGGCAGAATCGTGGGCAGAGGTCACGACAGGTCTGGGTCCCTGACCCTCTCTGGCCTCCGTTTCTCCTCTGTAATATTTTGAAAACCCGGCCTCCCCCTGCTCAAAACATGGTGCTGGGGGTGCGGAGTGCAGGGGAAGAGGGGAGCCCAAAGTGACAGAAACCTGGCATCCCCCACCACCCGCCCCCGGCCTGTCCTCACCCCGGCCCCCTGGCACGTCAGGGTCTGCCTACCCATGGCACCTACGCCCAGCTGGGTTCGTGCAGCTTAAATTTCAGCCTGGTGGGTGAGGAGGTGGGGGCTGGACACGCTTCATTTTCCAATTTCTGGAAATAAAAGCTGTGGGGCCATCTTTTGTCAACTGGAAAAAAAAGCCCATTGCAAAATGGTGTGAGAACAATAGCACGTAGGTGCGGGAGGGTTCCAGGCAGGCGCGGGCGGAACAAAGGGGCCTTTCTCTCCTCCGGGAAGGTCTGGGGCGCAGGCATGTGCCGGCCGCGGAGCCCAGACCCCAGGGAAGGTATCTGGGAGGAAGAGCAGCGAGCTGCGGGGACGAGGCGTTAAAGAGGCTTTCCTTCTCGTTTGATTTGGGGATGTTTTCACATTTTTTAAGACACCTGTCACTGCACCAGAAAAAACAAACACACACAAAGAAACCGAGCCGGGAATGTCTGCAACCTGGGCACAGGGCCAGCCCCGCAGGGAGCATTTGGAGTTGCCACGTGCAGGAGACCTCGGGAACGTGCCCCCACCCGCTCTGCCACATGAGTGTTCTCTGGAGAGCCAGTTTCCCCTACCCAGGCTCTCAGAATGTTCCGGAAGCCCTCATTGACAGTTGGAACCCACCTGCAGCCACTCAGGCTCCTGGCCCAGCTGCAAGCCCTGTTCTGAAGGGTGACACGCTGGGATCTCATCTCCAGCCGGATGTGAGAATTTCAGCCCACGTCTGGGCCCATCCTCTGCTCTAGTTGCTCCCAAGGCCCACGGATCTCAGCAGCAAGGCCACGGACCCAGTTTGTGGCCAGGACCCTTGCACATGTTGCCTGTAGCCCCGGTGGTCCTCATGCCCGCATGGCTCCCTCAGCCTCCTCTGGTCTGCAAGCACGTCCTCCAGCATGCCTGGGCAGCAATTCCTACCGTTTGACAAGACCATGGGGCTGGGGTGCAGCTCGGTGGCTGGTGACCACCTGGCCAATGTGAGCCTGGGCTCCATCCCCAGCACAGAAAGCAAATGAAAACTCTCTCACAAAAGAGCAGGTCGCCCCAGAGCCTGCTGTGTGGGTGCTGCCCCCGGTCCGTTCCCCTCCAGTGTCAGCCTGGGAGGCCTCTGTGCCTGTCTTGTCCCCTGCTCAACACTGAACACCTTGAACCGTGCCCAGCACCCGGGGGTCATCAGCTCATCCCTGTGAACCCCGGGACCAGCTGCGTTGGCACACAGGGCACCCAGCCCCTGCTCCTGCTTTCAATGTCTCCAAGGCTGGGTGCCCTGTGTGCCAGGCCCTGGGTTCCCAGTGGGTCCTGGAAGGTGCCATGCAAAGACAGTGTGGGTGCTGGAACTGGCCTCCGGCTGCATAGGATCCACGCAGGATGTGGAGGCTAACGTGGGACGTGGAGGCTGACGCCGTCCCTGCTGCCCCTGGTCACAGCCTGCCTCCCAGGGACCCACAGGTGAGGTGGTCTCACCCTGGGTGACGGGGGCAGGGCGATGCGGGCTCTGGATGGAGGCTGGCGGCAGGCGCAGGCAGGACAGGAATGCTCTGGCGCGGAGGATGGATAAACAGGGCCCCTGGCTGTCAGGGCCAGCGGTGGGGACGCTTTGAACCTCCAGCTTGGCTGGGGATGTTTGGACAAGGCCGGCGGCCAGACGGTGTCATCAGGACTAAAATTAGCCTGGGTTCCCGCTCAGCCCCTCCCCCCGGCTGGACGGAGCCACCGTCAGTGAGCTTCATGACGTGCCAGGCCCAGCTCCTGCCGGCTGGACGCCTGAACCCTCCACGACCTGACATCCGAGTCCCCAGTGCATTGTTCCTGTCCCCACTTTATAGGTGGTAAAACCAAGGCCCAGAGAAAGCAGCTGGCTCCAAGTCCCAGCTCGCCAGTGGCAGAGCCCCTGGGGGGGAGGTTGGGAGTTGCCAGCTCTGGCCGAGGCGCGCCTGGCCCTGCCTGTTCTCTCCCCGGGCCTCTGCAGGATGGCCGCCCGCTGGAATGTGCTGGCTTGAACACCCGAGAAATGCCAGCTGCTCCTCGACCCTTGCCTAGGCCCAGGAGAGCCACGGTGTGGACGAGGAAGGAGATGGACGGGTGTGTGCACAGATGTGGCCTCAGTTTCCCCTCCCATATCGGGGCTCCTTCCTGGGCCATTATAGCCCCAAGGTCCAGCACCTAAATGGGAGGCAGATGTGTGCAAGACCCTCACCCCCCAGGGCTTGGTGCCCTCTGGTTGGCAGGTGGTGACCTGGCCCAACACAGGAGAAGCCGTGGAGGCCGCTGGGATTAGGACAGGGCTGGGCTGGGGACGCGGATGCCCAGCTGCAGGAGGTGAGGGGCGACCTCTAAGCCCAGATCCCCACCCAAGTTCCCGGGGTGTCCTGTGCTGTCGCTGAGCTGGGGGCCCGGGAGGGTAGGGGCTGGAACAGCCCTCCAGGAGGCTCATTGGAGCCACTCCAGGTGCCCTGGTGCCTTCAATGACAGGCTCCTGGGTGCTCTGGGACCAGTCAGGAGGGGACTGTAGTCCACTCTGCTCCCCCTCCTGGCCACCAAGCCCCCCCTTCAGGGTCCCCCGCCTGGCTCATTATCATCTCTACTGATGGTCACTGGATGGAGCGTGGACTGTGAACACCTGGGTCCTGCGGCAGGCGCCTCACTAATAGGCTGACAGAGGACAGGGAAGGGCAGGAAGTATTCAGACCTCCCCAACCCCAGCCCTGCCTGACCCACCCCACCTGCACGCGGTCCTCCTGAGTCTCAGCCCCAGTACCCCAGATGCACAGGACTGCTCCGACCCTCCTGGCTGCCCCCTTCCCAGCTGAGCCTCCAGCTCCCCATGTGGCCGGAGTGGCCAGGCATGCTGACCTCAGGGCTGCTCAGCCCAGAGAAGGGCCGGGTGACGGGGCCCAGCACCCTCCGAGCTTTGACTGCTCTGAGCCGTCGTCCCTGCTGTTCCTTCCCTAGGCCACTCCATTCCCCTTCTGGCAAACTCTGTGGACAATCAGGCTGGGCTGTGCGTGTCCTCTGGGCTCCCCTCCTGCTGTGTGACCCCATTACAGCCTTGCTCAGCCTGGTCACTTGACCTATTCCCTCACCGGACCGTGACTGTCTCATCTGCCACTGTGCCCCTAGTGGCCAGCACAGGGCCTCACACACACACGTGTACTGGTGTCAGTCAGATGCCCTGGCTCCTCCTTCATCTGCTGTGTGGGCTTGGGTCAGTGGGTATCCCTCTCAGTGCCTTGTTTTTCTCATCTGTAAAATGGGACACCAGCTCCTCCCCCCCAGCCCAAATGGCACAGAGATAGTGGAGTCACATGGTGCAGAAGGCGCTAGAGCTGTGCTTGGCACCCAGGAGGCAGCTCAACAAGGGCCCACCATACGCCCAACTGAGTGGCCAAGATCCAAAACACTGAGGCCCAGGGAGGCGGAGACAGAGCAGGGAGCGGGGCAGGAAGCTCTGTGCATCGGTCCCAAGCACTGCTGGTACGCAGCAAGGTGACCCTAGAGCTCACTAGGGACCTTAGCTGATGACAGCGCATCCTTACTGGCTCATCGGCCTGGCAGACGTCCCCACTGAAGCAAGATGTGGAAGGACGTGGAGGGTGGGGGCCGAAGACATCTGTCTCTGCACCTCTCCGTTTCTCTGAGCCTAAAACGGACAATCAGGCTCCCCAAATGAAAATGTTCTTCAGGTGGACAGTGGCATATTCACCCATGCGCAAAGCGACACTCGCTACGAGGCCAGATGGACGGCAGCAGAAGGCCGGAGACAAGGAAGGGCACCTCCCCGAGAGAACAGCCTGGCCGCACAGTGGAATACTATGCAGCCATTTCAAAGAGCGGGAAGTTCTCCTCGAAGGAGGAGAGCCAAGCCAAGTTGTTAAGGAGGGTGGCCGAAGAGCCACGAGGGAGCCGAGTGTGACATGCTTTCTGTGGGGAAAAGAAAATATGCCTGTTTCAGCACGGAAATCCGCTGCAAGGAGAAACTAGAAACCCGGCTGGCAGCCTCCAGGACAGGGACAGGGCGGTGGTGTGGCTGATACTTATTGTGAACACCCTTTGAAATCCTTTGAATTCTGTGGCCCGAATCTGTTTTACCTATTGAGAAAAAAATACCGTATAAAATGTCCTTGAGAAAGCCCGTGGAAATGGAGGCGCAACGGACGTGTTCAGAGCACCGTAGGGCTGCAGCTTTCGGCCAGGCCACCGCTTGCAGCGCCTCTGTGTGGGCTGAGGCTACCCCAGCGCGACCTGGCTCACACCTCTTCCTCTGTGGTTCAGCTACTGTGCAGAGCCCGGCGGCGGGCCTGGGAGGTGAGGTGTGGGTTGGGCTGGGGCCAGGGACGGGGACTTGCCTGACTGAGTCCCTGAGGCTCCAGCAGAGACCACCCACCTTCCAGCAAGCTCCGGGGGCTCCAGCTCAGGCCTTCTCCACATCCACTCCAAGGCACGGCAGAGGAGGGGGATGGAGGGGACAGGGCTGCTCCGTGCCTCAGTATCCCCAGGCAGAGTGGCTCTCTGGAGGCAGGGGATGCCCAAGCTGACCTATGACCAGGAAGTGGAGTGTGGGGCTCCAGCCAGGTGGCAACCAAGATGGCAAATCCTGCTGCCCCATTTCCAGCCTCCAAGGCGGTGAGTAGCCAGACCGAGGCTGGGGTCCCTTACTGTGCCCTCCCGTGGGTTCCTCTTGCTTCCAGGACACCCCGCTGGTCTGCTAGGGACCCTGTGTGCAGTGACTGGGACCCCTGGGCACTTGGGGAGGCCTGTTCTGAGCAGCCTTCTGGGGGTGTCTGACAGGACAAGGGACGAGTTTCTCCTGGAAGCGGTGGCTGCCAGGGTGAGCAGGGTGGACCTCTGTGATATCCTTGAGGCCGTCCTGTGCAGCCTCAGGGCCGGTGTCCCCTCTGCCAGGCCCTCAGCCTCCCCCTGCCACTGGCCTCCCCCGCCCCCCCTGCCAGGGTCCCACACTGGATCAGGGCTCTGGGTCTGCTCTCACGGTTGCTGCTTCTCTCCTATTTACTATTTCTTGCTCCAGTCCAGACTTTGAGGTCCAAGAAAAGGCAGGGACGTCCCTGGTCTGGCTGATGTGACTCCAGCCCAGCACAACGCCTGTAGAACTTATTGCTCAGTAAAAACTTGTGAAACGGATACTGGGTCCTGACTCTGAGGCTGGTTTCTCCCCTGGCCCCACTGCAGCCATCACCTGCACGCAGAGTGAGGGCCCGGCCCCACCCAGCGCCCACACCTTTCTTTCACTGCAGACTCTCATTCCTGCCACCCGCTGTGTGTTGGGTGTAACCAGGGGTCTAACAGCCAGGGCCCAGCCCGGCCGGCCGCAGGGAGCTACAGTCCTAGCCCATGCACGTGGGGTGAGATTCGGAAGCTCTTTGCAGACTGGAGGTGGTCTCTGGAACAGGGGGCAACTTTGCTGGTCCAAGTGCGTGATGATGGGGGCCGGACAAGGGGCATATCGGGCAGATTCTGGAGACAGGAGCCCTTCAGGGGGTGGAGAGGTGGAGGGGCCAGCCCTGCAGTCCCAGCAGATGAGCAGCGGCCCTCGGGAGCAAGGGCCAGTGAACCCACCTGAGCACCCAGTGCATGGGCCCAGGGCTGCGCCACCAGAGCCACTGCCCAGCACTGCTGTTGTAAGCATTGTTGAAGCTGCAGATGCACACAGTACCTTTTTATTTATTTATATTTCCATAGTGCTGAGGATCGAAGCCAGTGGCTCACACGTGCTAGGCAAGCATCTGCCACTAAGCCACAAGCCCAGCTCCCTGGCCACCCCCTCTTTTTTTTTTTAAGAGAGCAGGGAGAGAGTCGATTTTATTTATTTTCCATCTGGCCTTTGGTTCTCTGTGGTGCTGGGGTTCAAAACCCAGCTCTTGAGCATGCCACTGCTCCACCCCAGCATCTTCCATTTGCACTTTGAGACAGGGTCTCCCTAACTTGCCCAGGGTGGCCTGGACCTTGTAACCCTCCTGCCTCAGCCTCCTGAGAAGCTGACTGTGGTGTGGTCACTGTGCCTGGCCCGCCACAGAACTTGGGTTTTGGTTCTGGGAGTTGAACCCAGGGACGCTCAGCCCCTGAGCCATAGCTTAGTCTTTTTTATTTATTCACTTTCTTCTTTAAAGGGCAGGGCTTATCAAAAAACAGGAACAGGAATGCAAAGGGGACCCAATAGCAGGTTTTCTCCCCTTCGTTGCTGAGTTGCTCAGGGCCTCTCTAGCTTGCGGAGGCTGTCTTTGAATTCAGGATCCTCCTGCCTCAGCCTCTAGGGTGGCTGTGAGTACAGGTGTAGCAACCACACCCGGTGTCCAGAGAACTTTTTAAGGGGTCTTTGAGGGGGATTTTGCTGGAGATCACTTGCCCCCTTGTGGTTGTTTTTGTTCCCGTCACCAGGACCACTTGGGAAGCCTTCTGCACATCAACACCCTGCTAATGCTAGTGGAAAGCAAGGGGGCCCCGGGCTCTTCACCTAGGCTGGCAGGTGGGAGGGCCTCGCCTGCTCATCTTTTCTGCTGCTGAGATGTACCCGGCGCCTTGCACTGGTGACAACCAAGCTGCTCCCAGGCTCTCGTCACTTGTCTCCCTCCCTACCAGTTTTTTGGTTCATAAAATGCTCTGAGGCCCGGGTGGAGCCTGGAGGGACCTGGCAAGCTGCGCCCAGGCCTGTGTTCTTGCACACCTGTCCCTGCAGGGCCACATCTCCAGGGTGAGTTCCTAGGGAGTGTGTTCTACTCCGTCCCCCAACACTGTCCTGACCACGGGACCCCAAGTGCTCGCTGGCTCTGCCTATCACCCCGGGCCCTTGCTCTTGCTGTGTCCACTGCTGGGAAGCCCTTCCCTCTTGGGTGCATCTGGAGAAATTTCCTCCTCCTTGAGTCTCCCTTTTAACCCCTCTCCCTCCAGGAAGCCCCCCCTTGCACCCAGGGAGGCTGCTGCTCCTCAGCTTGTCCCACTCCTGCTGGCCTGAGCTGGGAGCCATGTCCAGCACAGGGCTGTCTCAGCAAGGGCTCCCCACAGCCCCACACAGTGGGCTTCTGGAGTCAGAGGTGGGGGACTGCATATTCTAGCCAGGGGCCGTCCCCACAGGGCCTGTGTGTGGGGCAGGGTGACGTCAGCCCCTCACAACCCTGTAAATGTTTATGGGCAAGGGGGCCTGGGTTTGGGGTTTCCCAGGAGCCCCATAAGCAGCCACCTCCTCCTGCCTCATTCTGGGGGGCCTGGCAGACCTGCTCCAGCCCTGGCAGCTGGCCCAGACTGGGCTGGGTGGGCGGCAAGCGCAGCCCTGGGTCTGAGCCACCGATCCAACACAGGAGCAGCTGATGCTGGGAAACGGGGGCTCCTGGCTTTGAACGCTCCCTCCCTCCATCCCTGGGACTTGGCCTGACGTCAGGGCTGGAGGAGGGTCTCTGGATGAGGTGGTGTGCAGAGCCAAGACTGAGTGGGGCACAGCAGGAGTTCCTTGCTGTCTGGTTCTTGGCGTCCTGGGACCTGTACCCTGCTGGATGCCACCTGCAGTGAAGGGATGGGCCTCCTCCTTAGGGGCTGCCAGAGTGCCAAGGTTCTGGCGACAGCAGTCACTGTCCACACTGCCCCTCCGGCCAAGTGGTGGTGAGCTCTGCCCCCTGTTGGTTATTATGGGGACAGAATAGGGAGGTGCAGGGGCTGGGGCGGGTGATGGGGCCGGGTGGGGAGGGGCAGGTGTCCAGGGTGGGACTGTCTTCCTCATGGAGCAGTGAGGGGCGCCGTTGTAACTGGCGAGGTGGCTGAGCTAAGGCTTGGGTGCCCACGACGTCCAAGGACACAGCCAGCAGTTGTGCTGGGCTTTGGACCACAGCTGTTTTTAACAGGTTCCTGGGCCCCTCCCCTCCTGAGCACGGGGTGTCTCCATCCTTTCTCAGGGAGTTCTAAGTCCAGGTTCAGGCACCCAGCCCTGGACACCACGCTGAGCTAGCATCTGGTCCCTGGGGCTAGCACATATGACGTCTGGACACACTTCCAGGGAGTGTGTCTGGGGCAGCAGGGGCCACAGAGTGTGTCCAGGAGGCGGTGAGGAGGCTGACAGGGCAAGGGCTGGAGCAAAGGCCTTGGAGCCACTGGACAGGCACACGAAAGCAAGGCGGGGGCGACTGTGTACCCTGGGCCCCTGCAGGCCAGGGCCAGCAGCTGCTGAGTTATTATGAGGTGCATGGAAGACCTTGGTTTCTACCTGTCCGGGCCAACAGGAAGATTCAGGGAAGGGACGAGGATGGACATCTGAGGGCAGCTGGCCCTGCCAACCCTCGGTCCCCCGGCTGGGTCTGAGAGCCTGATTTGTGGCCTGTTGGGCGTGCTGGGGCCTGCCGGGCTTCCTCCCCAGCTGCCAGGAAGCACCACGCCAGTTCTAGGGAAAGAGCCCTGGGCCAGGGCCGGGCGTTGCCAGCATTCCAGGGCCACCTAAATCACTTGCCTGACAGCTGGTGGCAAGGACTGGCAAAGACTGTGATGCTTCCCTGTCACTGACCACATCCACCACCTGGCCAGGCGGATGGGTACCATCCCTGACTGCCCAAACCTGAGGCTCTGTGTGGCCTGCCAGACAGGGACAAGGCTCCTGGGCCAGGCTGCGCAGGGCTCTCTGCTCCACTGCCTAGGAATTTGGAGAGGGTGAGTGGGGCCTGAGCATTTCTGCCACATGCTGCTGGTGGTGGGGTTGGCCTGGTTTCCACTCCCTGGTCCCCACGGCTCCAGCATGATGCCCTCCCCTTTGTGCAGGGCCAGGCTGGTGCTCTTGGCCAGGAGGGCAGGCAGATGTATGTGGGCCTCACCTCCCTCAAGCCTCCCCAGCCCAGAGCCAGAAGGCAGGCCGCGGCCTGATCTCCCTTCCCTCTCCTCCCAGATCCGCCCTGAGCCCTGATGGCCGGCAGGACCTTCACTGCGCCCTCCAGGACACTGACACACGCATATACACAGGATTTATTTCTGGGCACCTCTGGCCCTGCCTGAAGTCCCGCGAGGCAGCAGGGCTCACACTTTGGGTTTGGCAAACAGCTCCCAGCCCTCCAGCTGGCCCATCTTGAACAGGGCAGCCACTATGCCCATGCACACACACCCGGAGGCAGCCGTGCCATAGCTGTGAGCTGTGAGGGAGAGGTGACATCAGCATACAGGCACTCAGCCAGGCCAGGAGCCCCCACACCACGGATTGCGCCCACCCCAGAGGCTGGACCCTGAGTGCCATGGCTGGGCCAGAGCTGGGCTGCGTAGGGAGCAGGCCGAGGTCCCCAACAAGTACGTCAGGAAAAGGAGACTGAGGCCTGCGGGAGGGCCATGCCTGGGGTGGTGCCACAGGAACTCTGCTGCTCCTCAGCTGTCCCAAACCCCTTGCAGCTGGAGCAAGGGAGGAACACAGTGCTGTCCCCGGCTCTGGGGCCAGGCAGCAGTGATATTCTGGTGTCCTGGCCTGTTTCTGCCCCAGTGCCACAGGGGACCAGATGGGGAGAAGACCATGTCCTGTCCTCCAGGACCTGCTGGCTTGGGGACAGAGCTGGGTGCACGCCAATCCCTGGCCTCAATGTGTCCCCAACCAGTTCTGGGTGAGAGCTGGGACACGGAGCCTTCCCAAGGTCTTGGCACAAAGGCAGCAATCAATGGAACCTTCTGCTGAGCACTCCTGACAGCCAGGCCAGAGCGGGTGGCAGGCACACGGCCTTCTCCATCTTCCCATGGCCCCAGGCAGCGGGCGGGACACATTGGCCCCTTTGCCATCCCTCCTTACTCTAGTCCCCTCATCTGTGCAGCGGGGAGAGAGCTGCTGCCTGGGGTCTGGGGGTGCTAAGCGGCTCACAGGTCAGAGTGGAGACAGTTGACCAATGTGCTGGAAGGGGCGTGCTGTGCACAGGATGGCTGGAGGTGCCCAGGACTGCACTGAATCTGGGGGGACGGTGCCCCAGCAGAGAGCGCAGTTGAGCAAAGTGTGTTGGAGCGGAGGGAGGAGGGGCAGGGAGGGAAGGGGTAGGCGGCACTGGACCCATGGGGGTTTTGTGGCAACTGCCTCTCCCCAGGCCATGTTCTACACATGCCCCCTGCCCGCCAGCTCTGGTCCAAGGCAGAACAGAGGGGGAGGATCGGAATGGCCAGGACCCTGTGCTGGTCCGGGTGGAGACTTACTGCGTGCTCCCAGGGTCAGGCCTCCGGCACAGCCTCCTATGAAGTAGTTCAAGGGGTCGTCTGGCTTCTCGCGGACCTGGGCACTGACGCAGGAGGTGATGCCGAACACGGCCCCAATGGCAGCTGCAGGGGGAGCACAGGGCACGGTGGCAGGAGCCCCCTGGAAGCTCCCTGCCACCTTGCCTCTGCCTGCCTGGGCTCCCCACCCCTGGCCCTGCGGCTGGCTTCTGGGACCCACTGAAGCACATGTCCCCAACAGAGGAGCATCCCACGTCCCCAGCAGCTCGGACTGTGGACCCAGGCTGGAGCCAAGGAAGAGGCGGTGGCTGTAGGAAGTGCTCCAGGACCTGGACCAAGTGACAGGGACCAGGTCGGCATCAGGAGAACCCTTGGTCTGGCTGGCCCCTGCTCACCTGCTGTGAATGTGTATCGTCCAGCCCTTGCCACTCCTTCGAGGACCGAGTCCGGAGGGTTGAGCGTGACACTGTAGGCCGACCAAACCAGCCCTATGGGATAAAAGGATGGAGGCCACTCAGACCTCAGCCCACTGAAGGCTCCCTGGGCAGGTGGCCTGCTGGGCACTCTCCTCCTGGCCTGCCCCTCTGTGCCAGAGCCTGAGTGGGAGGTGACATGCAGCTCAGGTCAGTGCCGGAGGCCTGACCCTGTGAGCACGTGGCGAGTGTCCACCAACCAGCATGGCCCCACCCCCTCCTGGCCTGACCGACACCTGCTCACCTGTTGCGGCCCTCGGCAGGGCACTGGCCAGCAGATAGGGACCATCCACGGGACGACAGGGGCCTCAGTGCTACTGGGCTGCTTCCCAGCCTCAGGACACCAACTTAGATGCCACAGCAGCGCCCCCTGCAGGCCCTGGCACCAGGCCCCCGCTCTGCTCCCATCAAAGCCTTCACTCCTTTGTGGGCCCCTTGCCTGGGCCTAATCCTCCAAGCAGGGCTGGGCTGAGGCTGCCTAAGCCTCCTCCTGCCACTCCAGGAGCACCGCTCAGCCCACCACTCCAGCCAGCTTTTCCACCCTGTCGTGCCCCCAGCCTGACTTTGCTGCACAAGGGTCCAGGTGAGTGGCCCACCCGCCCTGCTGGAACCTGGGGCAATGGGCCCTCCCTCCACGATGGACAGTCGGCCTAAGGCTGGCTGCTCCTCCTCAACGAAGCTGCCCAATCTGGGCTCTCCCACCTGCTCAGTTGCAGATGCCACAGGGACCCCTTGCAGCCTGCGAAGCCCACCAGAACAGACTGCCATGGACAGGTGACAAGGGCAGCTATCCCCCTCGTCCGCTCCAGGGCCTGGTGGAGGGGCACAGAGGGCAAAGCGGCTGGGTGTTCTCCACCCTCAGGCTACCCCAGCGCCCACCTCCAGCTCCAGGACCCACCACCCCTCAGGCCCTGCGCTACTCCGCTCTGCCTCTAACTCAGTAGCACTGATTCTGCCCCACAGGAGCCTCTACAGGCCCCTCCACTGCTGTTTTCCTTTTTAAGGAGAGAGAAGTGAGGAAAAAGGGAAACAAATGTTGATTTTACTTATTCATCTGGATTTTGCATCTCCAACACTTAGTTGTGCATGTGGTGCTCTGGATCAAACCCGGGTCCTCGCATATGCCAGGCAAGCACTCTACTGCTGAGTCACCCTGAGCCATCTAGGGCTGTTCTGATATCCAGCAACTGGCGCTAATCTTCAGAGCAGCCCGAGGTGGGCCATGACGGCTCTCCACTGCACAGATAGGGAAACTGAGGGCCTGGGATGCTGGGGAAATAACCGAACGCAGATCTCTCCTCCCAATTCCACCAGCAGCACTCGTACCCCTGCTTGGCAGCAGAAAGGGATGGAGCCAAATGCCAGGTCTGGAGGCTGGGAAGGGGGTTGGGACTGCTATGTCCAGGGTTGGGGGCTCCCTCAGTCCAGCAGGCCTCCACCCTCACCCACAACTAAGCTTACACGCACCCCGACTGGTAACAACTTCATTAGAGGGGACTCCCAGCCCTCCTGGGGCCTGATGCATCCTGATCTGGGCTGCCCTGGCTACAGGGTTCTACCATCCTCCCACCCCTGCGTCAGGAGGCAAAACTGACTGAGCGATGGCTCCAGAACCCAGTAAGAGTGACCTGGGAGAACCTTATCCACCCCGCTCCCCTCGCTGGGGAGCAGACAACCCAGGGTTCCCTGATTATCTTTTAGAGGCCAAGGACTGCCCCACCAAACCCTCCCAGCAATCACCCATCACAGTGACCTGTCGCCTCTCTTCCCTGCAAGCACATGAGGATCTCTACTGCTCAGCAGTCTCCCTTCAAAAGCTACCCCACGCCCTGCTGTAGGCCCCTTGACCCTGAGGACACCCACAGGGTGCGCCATTCACCCATCCATCCAAGCACAAAGCTGCTACGCACCTGGAAGATGCCTCATTGGTTCATTCATCATTCACACAGTCACTGTGCCCAGAGATGTCCCGCTGGCTCATCTACCCATCCATTCAGCTGCTGTGCATCCACAAGGTGCTGTGTTCTGAAGCACAGGCTCCCTCCCACCCAGGGACTCCCAGCTTAGGGAAGTCACACGTGAAACACGCTGCTTCCCTGAGTGAGGGTGGCAGGAGACAAAGGGGTGGATGGTAAAGGCAGGATAGGTCACGAAGCTCAGGACCACCTGAATGACACCCTCAGTGGCTCTGACAAGGGCCCTCACTAATGTCCACCCAAGACAGGCAGTCTCCCAACAGGCTCCCAGGTTTGTGTGTGTGAGCACGCGCACTTTCTCCCAACACCAGCTTCCTGGCCCTCCACTCTGAAATGCCCAAAACCACCCACTTTTCGCTTCTCCAAAAGGGGGGTTGGGGGCATGGAGGCCAGCGTTAGCAAGGTCAAGGAGGAGGCCCAGAAGGCCTCTCAACTGACTTCCTCCTGCTCTCCTTTCTCTTCAAACACGATCATGTCCCCCCAAACACTGTGCCAGACATTCCCCAGTGTGTCTCCCTTAAAAAATGTGCCAGGATAACTTCCCCTGCTGTGTCCCCAACACTGCCCATCCGCCCAGGGTGCCCAAGGTGCTCCCCAGAGGCCCCATCCAGCACCCTAGACTCCCCCAGCAGTCAATATTAAAGCCCACTGAACCTAACACCAGCCCCAGGGACTCGGCCTTGGCCTTCAAGCCCTCTCCTGAAGACCTTCCGTAAGCACGGGGCAGGGGTGGGGGGCATCCCTTGCCCCAGAGACCCCTAGGGAAGGGGTTGGGGGAGCACGGGGGGGGGGGGGGGGGGGGGGGGGACATGGCCTTGAAACCTGGATCCCAATCACGCCCACCGTGGAGAAGCGGAGATGATCCTAGGCAGGAAGCCGCACCACTCAGCAGGTATACCCTGATCCAAAGGCCTCCAGAGGAGACTCATCCGCCAGGCCTGAGACACGGTGGTGGCCGAAATCATCTTTCTACCTCCCAGGGGGTACAGAGAGTTAGGGAGACGGTGCCGCAGAGACCCTCGGAGGCTGGAAGGGGTAGAGACTCTGGGGATGGCAGGGTTGTGGGTCCCCTCACTCCCCCAAAGGGGCCCTTGCGGGAACCTCACCTAGGATCCCTCTAGATATCTCTGTGCCCACCACCCCTGACCCTAAGAAAACCTTGTTACATCCCAAAGCTTTCTCGCACTTCTGTAGCCTCCAGATGTTAGAACCAAAGGGACTCCATTTTGGGTTCTCCCCTCCCTTACAGGGAAGTTTCCCACGTACTGAAGAATGGGTTTACCAAGCTACTAAAAAGCTCCCCATCCGAATCTGGTTGAATAATAAGGTAATAGGACGATTCGCCCCAATTGCTAACCGCAAGCTTTCTTCTTCTGTACTCAACTTGCTTGCTTGGCAACAGCACTAGTAACGGGGAGTTCTGGACCCTTTATAAGCTCTGCTACGCGGCTGAAGGGGCTGAAGGCGCGTCCTTCCGAGCCCTGATGTTTGGGGGTCCAGAGCGGTCGTCGCCGGCCAGCTCGGAAAAGGCTCCTTTGGCTTGCGTGTGGCGGAGGTGTCTTTATCTCAGTTTGCGAACAACACAGACATCGCAACAGCGAGACCTCCCAACAGCGAGACCTCCAATAATTCAAAGTTGCCGCACTGTACAGTCTCACTGGGGACCAAGGGGACGTCCCTGTCTCCCTGCGCCAGTTCCCCGAAGCCTGGTGCTCGCTAAACCAATAAGCCCACCCGCCTGCTCTGCAATCGCCGCCGCCGACTCTGGCCCCCAGCGGGTCACCCGGCCCGGGGCCCTCGACCCCGCCAGGCGCCCCCACTGCGCATGCCTGGCTCGAGACCCCGTGGCCAGCCCGGACGCACCGCCAGGAGTGACCCCAGCGCCCAGGACCCTCGGGCAGCGCGGGGCCTCCATGACCTTCGGCTCCCTCTGCCCTCCGCCGCCGGGGCGGCCGGCGCTCACCCACTGCGCCGCCGATACTGGTGCTGGCGTAGGCTTTTCGGTGGCACTCGGTGCCGTCGGGGATGTCCGAGTACTGACGGAGAAGAATCCGCGCCATCGCCAGCCGCGTAGCCCCGAGCCCTCACCGCGGACTCCCACGGCTCTGCCCGCAAGGGCAGCCGCTGCTGACTCTCGCGAGACTTTCCGAGGCGGCGCGCACAACCTTCCGGACCCGGGGGTTGGCAACAAGCGCGCAACTTTATTGAGCTCGGAGGACAAGGACACGGGTCGCACGCATGCGCCAGGAGCCGGGCTTGGAACCTGCATCCGTGAGGATTGACAGGGGAGAACAAGCCCGCCGCTACCCGTGAAGACAGGTTTCGCTCCTTCCAGATCAGGGAGTCCCAGGTTAGGGGTGGGTGACTTCTGGAGGTGGGGTCTATTCTAGGGGAGAGATTGGCACGACCTAGGCCTACCGCCAAGCAGACTGGGCCTGTGGCCACTCATCTAGCCATAATTTGTTTTGGGCGTTCAGTGCCCTTTGGCCAGTCCCCAATCCGTAGTCCCGACCGCTTGCCACTAAACTCGTGCGTGGCCAGGATCGGGGCGGGGCTTAACGGAAACGTGGCCAATGCTGGGATCTTAGTGGAACGCGATCTATGCCGTAGCAGCCTAGGAAGAAATGTGTTCGGCTTGTGGGCGTGGCCAGAAACGGAGGAGTAGATTTGACCAATCAGGGGCTGTAGGTTTGTCTAAAGCGCCGAGTGGTTCCGGGACTGCCCCTGACAGGGTGGTGGCCAAAGGTGTGGAGCCGAGAGGAGGGCCGCACCTTCCTGTGGGCGGGGCCTTGCGTTGCGTGGCAAAGATTGGCCGCGAGGTCCGGACCAATCCAGGTGTTAACTTCCAGGTAGGGCGGGGCTTTTCTGCAAGGTGACCAATCTTGTGAGCGCACAAGGTCTACACGGAGGCTTTGTCTGTCAAAATCTTGACCAATGTTAGAGATAGGCGGGACTCGGGCGGACTTTGAAGATGCTGAGACCAGTGAGGGCGTTCGAGTGTCGGTACAAACCAGCTCCGGAGGCGGGGCCTATTGCAGGGGCCGTGGCTGGAGGGCGTGGCCTACTGGAGGCGTGGCCTGTCAGTTCCGGTCCCCCCGGGGGCGTGGCTGGCCGGGTGCGGGTTGGGGGCCATGTCCGCACCGCCCGCCGTTCACATCCGGGAGGCGAACGCACACCTAGCTGCGGTGCACCGGCGCGCGGCGGAGCTGGAGGAGCGGCTGGACGCGGCGGAGCGCACGGTGAGTGCGCAGGCAGAGCGCTTGGCCCGCCAAGACCAGCAGCTGCGCGCCGCCCTGGACGAGCTGGGCCACGCCAAGGACCGGTGAGGCTGGGGTCCGGCCGGGTCACTGCCTGGAGGAGGTGGGATAGGGAGGAAGCCTAAAACCGCGTGAGTTCTCGTGCGGGCCGGACTGCTGGTGGGATTGGGGAAAAAACAACGCAGAAAACGCGAATTAGTCATCAGCATGTGGTGTGTAAAGTGGAGTTACAGTGCGAATTTATAACTTTAAATGGCCTGTTTCCCGCGTGGCAAAATCCGCGGGTGGAGTGGAGCTGCGAGCAGCGACCCCCTCGTGTAGGCACTGGAAGCCTCCCCAGGTCCTTGAGCAGGGGAGGATGGGATGGTATCAGCACGTTTGAAGGGTTCCTTTAGGAAGCTAAAGATTAAAAGGGATAAAGACAGGTGCCCAGGGAGGGGGAGGATTCATCCACTTGTCTTTACTGAGCACCTGCTGTGCCAGGTGCTGTGCTGGGTGCTGGGTGCTGGGTGCTGGAGCACATGGGCAATAGGCAGACATATCACCGGATGCTTACCTCCCAGGAAGGTCAGGGCTTGTGATGGGGATGTCAGGATCCCTGGGGCCCCAGAGGGGGACTTCCTGGAAGAGGAGCCATGTAAGAATGACACATAGGAATAAATGTTGGGGAGCGGTGAGCTGTCTTATCTTGGCTGGCGTCTCCGAAAATAGATTGATTCCTCAGAGTTCTGGAGGCTGGAAGAGAGGGTCACGGTGCCAGTGTGCTCAGGTTCTGGCAGGAGCTCTTTTTCTTCCTTGCAGACTGTCACCTTCTTGCTTGTCCTTGGTGGCAGAGTGACAGAGTCAGCTCTCCGGTGCCTCTTATAAGGACACTAATTCTATTGTGGGGATCCCACCCTGAGACCTCACGTAACCCTAATTACTTCCCCAGGTTTCCATCTCAAAACGCCATTCCGTGGGTGGGGGTTTAGGTCTTCTGTTTTTGAACTGTGGAGACACTGGAGGGGCCTGGAGGCGGTGGTGGGCAGCATGGACTTGATCTGACAGCGATGGGAGCAGGGGAGGAGCTGCCGTCTGGTCCCCCACCATTGTAACCGCCCTGTTCTGCCTTCCTGCCAGGGAGATTGCTGCTCTCCAGGAGCAGCTGCAGACCTCTGAGGCTGCTGTCCACAGCCTGCAGGCCGCTGTGCGCCAGAGGGACGAGCTCATCCGGCAGCTGCAGCCCCGGGCAGAGCTGCTGCAGGACATCTGTAGCCGGAGGCCACCCTTGGCCGCACTGCTGGCTGACCTGACTGAAGCTGAGCGCCTGGGGCCCTTGCCGGGAGGTGACCCAGGCCATCTGCTCCCTGGTGGACCTGGTCCACCCTTAGCCAACAGTGCTGGTGAGAAGAGGGACAAGGACCACCTCCTGCCTGCGGTGTTTGGGACTACAGTGTGAGCCTCAGTGGATTCCACAGTGGATGCTGATGGCCCCTTCTGGGACTTCCACTGCTGAGACTACCCGTGTCAAGGCATCCTGGGGCGGAGCCACCATCCTGCCCAAGCAGCAGAGCAATCTCAAAAGGCCAAGTTTTCAGTGGGCCCACAGCCAAATGCAGATGCTTCACCTGGACAGCAGAACTGACTCTGAGTCCAGGGTGCCCTTCTAGCCAGAGCAAGTCCAGCTGTGCCCTCACCTCTCAGGCTTGCTGTGGCCCTGGAAGCAACTGGGCTTGAGACCTCTCTGGTGGCGAAGATCTCATCAAAGTCCACAGAATTTGTTTTCCTCTTCTTTTTTCCTTTGTCCTGGTTCTTGTTCCTGCTGAAATATCCCCCATCTGGGGCTGAAGCTGAGTGTGTTTTGTTTGGTTCCAGGGATTGAGCCCAGGGCTGCTTAACCACTGAGCCACATCACCAGCCCTTTTCTTATTTTTTTTTATTTTGAGACAGGGCCTCGCTAGGTTGCTGAGGCTGGCTTTGAACTTGAGTTCCTCCTGCCTCAGCCTCCCAAGCCAC
Organism: Aplodontia rufa; assembly: GCA_004027875.1. Classification (NCBI taxonomy): domain Eukaryota; kingdom Metazoa; phylum Chordata; class Mammalia; order Rodentia; family Aplodontiidae; genus Aplodontia; species Aplodontia rufa. The sequence continues at coordinate 49,055 of PVKS010000177.1, forward strand.
TGTGACCAGAGCCAGGAGCTACAAGCCCCATGCTATTCTACATTGGATGGTTGTGAAGACTCATTTTAAATTCTGGATCTGTTTCTCCTACTCTGTCCTTCCCTCTACCTTAACTCCTAAAGGAGGAGCCGGCAGGGCAGATACACTAAGAGACTGGCGACTCGGCTGCCCTGGAAAATTTCTTTTCCTATTGTGCGGCCTCAGGCTTTGCACGGGCTGTTCCCTCTGCTGGGAACGTTCCCCAAGGTTGCCACGTGTGGCTCCTTGGTGCCCAGGTCTTTGCTCCAAGCTCACCTCCCCGAGGCCTTCTGTGACCACTTTACTCGAAGTCATTCCCTTGCCCATCACTGTTCCGTGTTGTTTTTTATAGGACTTCATGCTGTCGCTCGGTGAGGGCAGGTTTTTGTCTCTGGTTCTATCACCAGTGCCTGACACTCCCCCGGAGCTCTGCAGGGACAGGGACAGTCCTATGAGGCCAGTCAGGCTTTCGTAGCGGCAGTCTCCTCTCTGCGCCCTGGGGAAGCAGCTGGTCTTTGTTTCCGTGCTTCCCTGGCTGCCCGATGCCCAGGGCATTTTTGCTATTTGTCAGACCAGGCAGAGGTGCCCTGTGCCTCGCACGCCCAGCCTGGCCGCACACTCAGGGAGTCATCGTCCTAGCAAGTGCTGAGGGACAGGGTGTCTCAGCCAGGAAGGTCACTGGCCGTCCACAGCCCTCAGGACAGTGCCGCCTTCCTGCCTGGCATTCGACAGTCACCCTCAGTGTGGTGACAATGCCCCATTTTTGCCCTCTGGATGAACAAGGGGCTGCTGTTTGTACAAACGGACGGCAGGCTGGGGCCTGTCTGTTGCAAGAATAAACCGTGACTTCTCTGCCTGGGTCCTTCGCTCTCTCGGTGGCGTGGGGGCTGGGGAGGTGGCCCTTGCCGTTCATGGTCCTGGGGTGGGGTCCTGCTGGGCTGTGGTTCTAGTCCAGAGAGTTTGCACCAGGACAGCCGCTGAGTTGAGTCTCAGCAGCCACCTGGACACAGGACTTGCCCCTTACAGCAGGGAGGAGAGCCAGGGCCAGGGTGGCTTCCAGTGTGCGGTGGCTGGTGGGGTTCTTTTATTTTTTGTGGTGCTGGGGATGGCACCCAGGGCCCCATGCACACTAGCACTGGGCTGCACTCCGAGAAGGAATCTCTTTTTTTCTTTTTTTTTTGGAATCTCATTTTTAAGACAGTAAAAATACACAACTAACTGGAGGAAAAACAAAAAACAGTAAAATTAAAATTGACTCTTTTAGTGATTTTATTTATTTTTCATCTGGCCTTTATTTCCCTGACACTTAGTTGTGTATGTGGTGCTGGGGTTTGAACCTGGATCCTCGTGGATGCCAGGCAAGTGCTCCAACTGCGAGCCACTGCTTCAGACCCTCTCACTATTTTTTTTAACATAGAGAGGGACAATGAGACAGAATCAATTTTATTTAGTTTTTCATGTGGCTTTCATTGTTCCAGCACTTTGCTGTGCACATGGTGCTGGGGTTTGAACCTGCATCCTTGAGCATGCCAGGCAAGTGCTGTAACCACTGAGCCACCGCTCCAGCTTCCCCCCTCACTAGCTCAGCAGAACAACACCTACCTAGCGGTACAGGGCCCTGTGTTCCATCGCCAGTGCCGAAAAGAAAAAAAAATCCAAACAGAATTGAAAACATTCTTTTTTTTTTTTTAGAGAGAGGGACAATGAGAGAGTGAGTGAGAGAAACAATTTTATTTAGTTCTTCATGTGGCCTTCTTTGCTCTGAGACTCCACTGTGTACGTGGTGCTGGGGTTCGAACTCGCGTACTCATGTATGCCAGGCAAGCACTGTAACTGCTGAGCCATCGCTCCAGCCCCAGTAAACATTCATTTTTAATGAGAAAAAATTGATGCATGTTGGGGCTGGAGCGGTGGCTTAGCGGTTACGGTGCTTGGCCGGCATGCGCGAGCACACGGGTTCAAACCCCAGCACCCCATACACAGCTGTGTCAGAGCAACAAGAGCCATGAGAAAAACTCAATAAAAAATTGTCTCTGTCTCTCACTGTCCTTCCCTCTTAAAAGATGCATGTAACATTCATGAAAACAAACACAATAAGGTTTTCTCTGCCTACTCAAGAATTTTGGGCAGCAGTAGCCTTCGGAACTTGTGCAGTGAGATGTCACTGCAGTTTCTCGTCCACCTGCAAGTGCTGGGCGTTCCAGGCCGGTGATCTGCCACCGAGCTACAGCCCCAGCCCAGGCAGGTGATTTTCTGACTAGAGGGTATGCATGGCTGCAGGACGGCAGGTGTGACTCCTTGGGGAGGCACACACGTTTTTCCTTTTTTTTTCTTTCATTGTAGGCTTTCTGTGACAGTGGCCTCAGTTCCTCTTGGCTTGGCAGGGGTCAGGGTCACTTTTCCACTTAGTCCCACTGTGCCCCTGGCTCACCAGCTTGTCACCAGTGAGCCTGGCAAGTGATGTTTGAGGACCAAAAAGCAACCAACAAAAAGATTTGTGGTTTTTTTTATTTGTTTTTTTCAGGGCTGAGGACAGAACTCGAGGCCTTGTGCCTGCTAGGCAAGCGCTCTGCCACTGAGCTAAATCCCCAACCCCTACCAACAGAAAAATTTGTAATGACAAAAATATGGTGACTGGTTCCTAAAGTCTACCAGGAACAGCTCTAGGACTTGATGGGTGTCAGCTCCACATGCATTGAGGACCTGTTGGATGTGGACTTGGGCAGGTCTTGGGGCCCCGGGGCCCTGAGTCTCTTTGAACTTCAATCTCTTAGCAATTTTGTCAGCCCTGGCTTTGCTTTGGTTGAGCTGCTCCATAAAGCCCAGAGAGGGAAAGGGACCTGCCTTGGGTCACACAGGAATCAGGCCTTTCACTACACAGGACTGCCTGTTACTCTTGCCTGTGGCCTGGAAAGGATGCCTTGCCTGACTGGGTCTAGTTCTACCCCAGGCCTGGACCCCACAGGGCTGGGAGTGGGTAAGTAGGTCTCTCTGGGCTCTGTCCTTGGCTGCAGCACAGGGAGAGTTAACAGCTGGGTCCCTCCCAGTCTCCAGAGCCACCTCCCTTAGCAACAGCCTTGCCAGGCAGGACGCAGAACTAATTCTGGGCAAACTCTGCAGGACTTGGGGACAGAAACAGGCCAGCTGAGTAAGTGAAGGGGACACAGTGTGGGTTGGCCCACTGAGTGGGAAGTCCCACTGTGACCTCTCCCTGCTCCAGCTGCCCAGGGACCTGACACAGCATGGATGCCGTAGACGCCACTGTGGAGAAGCTGAGGGCACAGTGCCTGTCCCGAGGGGCTTCCGGCATCCAGAGCTTGGCCAGGTGAGGTCTTCAGCGTACCTTCCAGACTGCAGCCCCGGGGATGGCTGCCACTCAACCTTGTCCCCTGCCCCCAGGTTTTTCCGACGTCTGGACCGGGATGGGAGCCATTCCTTGGATGCCAGGGAGCTCAGGCGGGGCCTGGCTGAGTTGGGGATGGTGCTGGATGAGGATGAGGCAGAGGGCGTGTGCAAGCGCTGGGACCGCGATGGCAGTGGGACACTGGATCTGGAGGAGTTTCTGCGGGCACTGAGGGTGAGGTTGGCCCACTCCTAAGAACTGTGTGGGGGTGACACCCTGTCTTGACACACAATCTGGGGGTCTGGGGCCCCCTGCCTCCAGTCACCACCTCCCCACCCCTAGCCCCCCATGTCTCCGGCCCGGGAGGCGGTCATTGGAGCTGCCTTTGCCAAGCTGGACCGCAGTGGGGACGGTGTGGTGACCGTGGACGACCTCCGTGGGGTATACAGTGGCCGCGCCCACCCCAAGGTGCAGAGTGGGGAGTGGACTGAGGAGGACGTGCTCCGCCACTTCCTGGACAACTTTGACTCCTCTGAGAAGGACGGGCAGGTGGGTGCCCGTGCAGTGCCCTCCTCCTTTGGCAGTGCCCCAGCTTGGCCACCACAGCCCCTCTCTCCGAGGATGGGCAGGTGGGTGCCCATGCAGTGCCCTCCTCCCATGGCAGTGCCCCTGCTCAGCCACCACAGCCCATCTGCCCACAGGTCACGCTGGCAGAATTCCAGGACCACTACAGTGGCCTCAGCGCCTTCGTGGACACAGATGAGGAGTTTGTGGCCATGATGACCAGTGCGTGGCAGCTGTGAGCAGCCCATCCTTGCCCAGCCAGTGCCCCCTAGCCTAGGACCCCTCCCACCTGCCCCAGCCATGTCCCCTCACCAGGGTTACATGGTCACCAGCCAGAGCCCCCGAGTATGGGAGATCAGAGGCTGAAGAACAAGCTGGACCAACCAAGGCTCTTTGGGCTACCAGGCAGATGTCACTGGTTCAGGACCCCAGGGAGAGGAGCTTTCTGGCCTATACCGCTGAGGCCCTATGCAGCCGCCGCCCCCACTTCCTCCCCTGTGGTTCCTGCAGGAAGCCAGGTGGCCTCCGGGTGGGAGAGCCAACAGCAGGTCTGAGTTGAGGCTCTGCATGGAGGACCCAGCCCTGGGAGGTAGAGTTTGGACACCTGCCCAGGTGTGGGGCGTGAGGCAGGGCAGGGGCACTCAGGCAGCCAGGCTGCTTGGGCACCTCACCCTGTCTGGCTTCCTGAGGCCCCTGGGGGCATGCAGGAGGCTGGGGTTTTAGTTAAAAGTTTTAATGTAGTTCCCAAATACATTTCATGTGACAGTCTTACATAAATGTTCCAAAACACAGGGCATGTCTGCTTTTCCTTGTCACTAGTTGGCTAAGGCGTGAAGCAGAGAAGTGTGACCGGATCTCCTGGGCAGGCCTCTGCTGTCTCCCCTGGCTCAGGCTTGCGGGAGGGGCTGGGCAACGCAGGCCTCTGGAGCCACCCTAGCCCTGGGGCTCTGGCTGCCCCTGGAGGTGTGGGTGGCACAGCTGCAAATTGAGGCCTCCTCTTCACCCCCAAGGGCGGCGCTGGGAGATTTCCTCTGAAGTCCCGAGGAGGCCGTGTGCACGAGGCCCCCCTCCTCTATGGGCTGTCCTAGGCGGGCGGTGCCCAAGCACTCACTCCTGTGTGCTGCGTGCATGGGGACAGCCTATGGTCTGGGACCTGATCCCAGTGGGCCGCCGCTGCCTCTCACAGAGGTCCCAGCCCCAGACAGTCTTGAGGGTATGATGTCCAGGGCTGTGCACAGAATGGCCAGCAGCAGGAAGCAGGCCTGTGTCTGGGTGCCCAAGGATGGGTGGACTATGTGATGTAGACAGGGAGGGTAGAAGGTTACTTGGGATCCCTGGGGTCCCTCCCAGGCTCCGAGACTTTTTTCCAGATAGGCACCCTCCAGGCCTAGGCCAGATGGAAGCTGATGCCTCACTGCCCGCCCCATGGCTCGGCCCACAGGAAACCAGGCTGGGCACGAGAGGGGACCAGCAGTCCTCAGCTCCGAGGCCAGGATTATAGCCAGGACCACAAGAATGAGCCCTCGAGGAGCTGGGCCGGCTCAGCGCAGGGAGCATCTCAATCCCAGAAACTGAAAACAGAGCCTTTGGAAATTAAAAAAAAAAAAAAAAAAAAAAAAAAAAGTTCTGCAAAATATAAACCCATCCAATCAGAATACGGGAGACAGAGCCGCACACGGAGCACCCAGGCCCAGTGCTCGACCCCGGAGCAGACCCCAGGCCTGGCCGCGGCTCTGGGGGCAGGTGCCACCCACACAGGGAGGCCAGAGGCCCCGGCTGCTCTCAGAGGCTGCGACACGCAGGGTGAAGAAACAAGGTCTCCCAGTCCCAGTGAGAAGCTGTGACAAGTCTTAATGTGCCATTTCAGAGGAGGGGCGGGGAGGAACGTTCATTTTTGCTCATCAATATGATGAGGTCTCATGTCCCAAGCCACATCCAGGCAGCTTCCGAGTCTGCTTTCCACGCAGATCCAGACTGTGGTCCACCCGGCGGGTGTGGTTCCGCCTGAGGTGCCGCTGTCTGCGGGGAGGGGGCGGGCGGCAGACAGACGACAAAGCAGCAGCCTCCTGTGCAGCTCCGGCTGCTATGTGCTCCCAGGTGTCTGCCCATCCCCTTCCTCACCTGCGCCTGTGGGAAGAGCAGCGTCACCTTGGGGCCAGTTCCAGCAGGGCCCACAGGAGCCAGGAGGTCAGCTCTGGGCCCCTCCTGGGCAGGTAGTGCCTGGCTCACCAGCCCCAGCAGCTCCCGAGGGAGCCAGCACATCATCATCACTGTCGTCCTCCTCCTCATTAGACGGGGCAGCCCCAGGCTCAGGAGCGGGCGTCTTGGCCTCCTGTTCCTGCTCCACACGGCTGCGCAGGGCCAGGATGCGGTGGTGCAGGGCGGCGTACAGCTGGCCTGTGTCCTTGGAGCTGGCCTGGGGGATGCAGGGGGCTGTGAGGGCCCTGGGACCCATCCTGCAGGTGATGGGGGTGGGAGGTGTCCCACTCGCAAGGGACTCTGACCTGCCAATGGGTCATGTCCACAAGGCCAGCTGGTCTCTCCATGAAAAGCCCACCCCCACCCCCAGGCGGCAGGGAGAATATGACAGTCAGTGCTGGCCTGGGGCCAGGACAGAGGCCAGGACTGCAGGACGTGAGTGCCACTCCTTCACCTGTGGCACAGGATGGGGGTGACCCACACACCACTGACCTTGGCCAGACCCTAAGCAGGAGGCAGGGAGAAGGAAGCAGAGGGTGAGGGCAAATGGATGTGCTGGACCACAGGGCCCACCCCATCTCTACAGCCAGAGCACAGGTCAGCCTGTCCCTCAGCGTCCAGGCAAGGAGCCCCGTACGGCAGGTCCTGCAGGCTGGCCAGCAGCTGCTTCCCCAGGGCGGCAGCCTGCCTATGGGCAGCTCACCGAGATCAGGAAGACCTTCACACCCTGGTCCTCGGTGTCCATGGCTGTGATGCGGATGCTCTTCTCACTGGCCTTGTCCATCTGCATCTGGGCCCACAGCTTGGTGTTGAGGATCAGCCGCAGGCTGCCCTGGGTCCGCATCACTGTAACCAATAAGGCCACTCAGCTGGGCACCCTATGGCCCCTCCGCCAGACAGCCACACGTGGGAGGAATCCAACAGTGCCAGCCGCAGTTCTCCTAGCCTGACCCTGTAGGGCCTGGTGGATCAACACTGCACAGCTGGGCTGGTGCTACAGGCCACACCCAGGCAAGTGCCAGGACAGCGAGTCCCTTAGGGAAGCGGGGATTAGGCTGCACTTTCTGCCTGTGACATACGCTGAGATGGAAGCCACAGCCCCAAAGTCCCCACTCTTAAGCCAAGTCCGGTCTCTGTTCTTTGGCTTTCTTAGGAAAAAGAAAGTAAGCATTGCTTAAGAGTTTCCATCAAAAGGAAGCCAGAGGGGCTGGCGTGGCACTTCAGCAGTTGCACGCTTGCCTGGCATGCGCGAGGACCCGGGTTCAAACCCCAGCACAACGTACACAACAAAGTGTTGGAGCAACTAAGGCCATGTGAAAAACTAAAGTTTCTTCTCTCTTTCTCTGTCTCACTGTCCCTCTCTCTTTAAAAAAAAAAAAAAAAAAAAAAAGCCAGAAAGACCGAGGGCAGAGGGGTCAGGCCTTGCCTGTCTGGATGGTGCCCACACTGCCGGGGCTGGCACAGCTGAGCCCTCACTTCCTGCCAGCCCAGCTCTGCACACTGAATAGGCCTGGAGAGGGCTGGAAGTCATTGCTCTGCCAGGGCCTAATAGCTGGATCTCCCTGTGCACACATCCCTGGGCCAGGTGCCTACCTCACTCCTGGGGGTGAGAAGGGACAGGGTGCCCAGGGTGGTGCCTGGTGAGGGTGCGGAGGGCTCCAGTGCAGTAGGCTGGCCACCTGGGCTGACAACAGCTGGGGACCCTGTCACCGTGCACTATGCACGTTGTTCAGCAGATGTGGGGCACACACCGCAATCCCAGGGACTCCGGAGTCTGAGGCAGGAGGATCACAAGTTCAAGGCAACTTAGCAGGATGATTCTCACCTCTGCTCTGACCCTGGGAATGTTTCTGAACTGAATTGTGTAAAATAATGCTTCAAGGAGAATGTGAGCTACCGTGGCCAAAAAACCACATTAAAAAACAAAACCGTAGCTGAAAAACACTTTAGAGAAAACGAGAAAAGATGAACCAGCTCCCATCAAGCGCACGCGCGCGTGCACACACACACACACAATTTTCTTCAAGTGCCGTGTATGTATGCACATACTTGTTTTTGTAACAAGTTTACTTCTGGAAATAATACTCATGTACACAGCCCAGGCTTGTTATCTATGAAAGCTAAAAAAAAAAAAAAAAAAAAAAAAAAAAAAAAAAAAAAGCAACAACCTAAATGTCCGTCAAGAGAAGAGATCAAATATATCAAATGCCAAAAGAATATTAGTGTAGAAGTTTTCAAAGACAACTGTCATTTATTTTTATTTTCTGTAGACTGGGTATGGAACCTAGGGTCCTGTACATGGCAGGCAAGTGCTGTACCACTGAGCTACATCCCCAACCCCTTTTTTCTCTCTTTTATTTTTTATTTTTATTTGACAGTGAGAGAGAGAGAGGGAGGGAGAGAGATAGAGAAGACAGAGAGAATCAATTTTTATTGAGTTTTTCACATGGCCTTCATTGCTCCAACACTTAGCTGTATATGTAGGTGCTGGGGTCTGAACCCATGTACTTGTGCATGCCAGGCAAGCACTGTAACCGTGAGTCACCGCGCCAGCCCCCCACCACCAGCCCCTTTTTAAACTTCATTTTGAGACAGAGCCTCACTAAGTTGCCCAGACTGACCTTGGACTTGCATGTAAATCCTCCTGCCTTAGTCTGAATAGCTGGGATGACAGGTGTGCGCCACTGTGCCCAGCGCTGGTAATCTTTATTTTAAAGGGAAACTTAATGTTACAGGAAGATGCTCACAAACAGCAAGTGGAAAGAGCAGGATACAAAACTGCCCTATTTCTTTAAAAAAGGACCACAAAACAGGAGTAGTGGACCATCAAAACAATATGAGCAGAGATTTTTTTTATAAAGAAATCACAGTTAATGTTATATTTCTTTTTTCGTTTCTACCATAAAGTTGTTGCTTTCACTGTGAAAATTAGTTTAAAAATTGCTAAATACTTCAACACTGGGGAAAAGTCTTAGAAGAGCTGGGTCAGGCCTGTTTTGAGGGTGCCAAGCTGGTGGCTGACGGGCATGCTGGGGATGGCACCGTCTTGTGAGGGCCAGTATCCTGTTCCTAGTCCAGGTCGGGGTTTCTCTTTCACTCCTTTTCGCAAGGCACTTTTTGTCTGACTTTGGAACAACCCCATGGCCCCCTTCAGGAAGCCTGGCAGCCCCAACCCGGCAGCTCACCAAGTCGGGACTGCAAGGTCCCATCGTCAGTTGATGCCATATCGTTGAGTCTGAGCAGTCCCCGGCCTCGTTCCACCCATGACTGTGAGGTCTTGTCAAAGACAAACAGCTTACACTGGATCTGGAATACACATGGCCCTCGGGTGAGCAGGGGTCCTGCAAACTCACTGCCATGGACAACCCAAGAGTCTGCGTCTGGTTTACCAGGACACACAGGGACCATGGTGGGATCCTTGGCCAGTTTATTTTTTGATCCTGCCCTTGAGCTAGGACAAGTCATACAGTTTTAAAGTTATTTTTTCAAAAAATCATTTGAGACAAATCAAACCACAAAGATACCCCCTCCCACCCACTAGGATGGCTAGAATCAGAGCGGGGTAATGCTGGGGAGAATTTGAGGAGTAGGGTCCCTCGGTTGCTGATGAAGGGGAATGGAAGGAACATGGGAGGGAGAGCTGCTGTGGAAGAACAATCTGGCAGTTCCTCAAAATGCTAAGACTTCGTTTCCACCTGGGCCAACAATTCCAGGCTCAAATGTCTACCCACGAGAAATGCAATGTGTCCACATGAAACCTCATTTACAGTGGTCAAAACATAGCAATCAAGCAGACATCAACTGATGGAGGGACAGGCAGAGCGCAGTCAGCCCACAGGCTGGAGTAGGCTGACGCTACAGCATGGATAGGCCTCCAAAACACGCTCAGGACACAGTGCGTCAGTGCACTGATGGGAAATGTCCACAAGAGGCAAATCTGTGCTTGTCAGAGGCTGAGGAAAAGGGGGACGGGGCAGTGATGGCTGAAGGGTGACTTCTACAGCATGAGCACTGTCCCTCAACAAAGCCGTCAGACACATGAACAAGAGAAAAACACACAACAGAAACCTCATGGAGCCCTTTGGAGAAACAATCTGCAGGCACCATACGTCATGATCTTGCCAGGTGAATAGATCATACCGCGCAGGTGGAAATCAGTGCTAACAGAAACCCTGCAGCACTCTGGGAGGTCTGGGGTGCATGCGTGAGCATCTGGGTGGAGGGAGGGAGGCAGTGGGGCTGTGTCCACTGCCTGAGTGGGGCCTTAGGAGGGGCACCCACACTCTGGCTGCACCCGGCTTTGTCCCCTACCGTGACCACAGGGTGCCCATGTGGCAAAGCAGTCAGCTGTTCAGTCTGCTGAGGAGAGGAGGTGCCAGGATGGGATGCCTCAGAGAGCCTGACTCCGACAGCACACAGCATGGGCACTGTAACCTCAACGAGAGCCCTGTGACGAGGGCCCAGGGCTCCATGCCTGTGCCCACCAGGTCCCTGCAGCCCTCACCTGTAACACGTTGCTCTCTGCCTCCTCCCCAGTGATCACTTCGACTTTCTCCAACAAACACTTCCGCGCTGTGGCCTTGGTGTAGGCGGCTGCTGACTCGGCCAGGGACTCTGCAATATTATTAGCTAAACAAGGTTGACTATTTACTTGGTGAGGGGTGAGGGAATAGCTCCCGGGGATCAAGAGAGTTAGTCTGGCCCTGCAGAGGCCCTGGAAACTGGAGGGGACCCTAGAAACAAGCCCAAATCCTCCAGCCTGGGACTCTGCAGGGAGACATCTGGGAGTCACCGTATGTGGCTTTCCCATTCAGAAGACAGGACAGTGAGACTTCAGAGAGAGAATGCAGAGGACAAGCTGCCTGGCCTGCTGCTGGAGCGCACCCAGCAGCACGCCCCAGCACACGCCCTGGGCCCCCATGCCCTACACAGTGCACATCTGTCTCCAGCTGAGGCACAGAGCTCTGTAGTCAGAGCCACTGCTGGGAAGTCAGGCCCCTTATTCCTCCTGGGTAGGATGCAGATAGTGTCCTTAGTCACCTGCCACCCCAAGCATACCTTTCTCAGGGGTGGCCTCCTGGGAAGATGACTCAGATCCAGACTCAGCAGCTGCATTTTCCCTGCTGGCATCTGAACTGACTTCATTTAACTTGGGGGGACTCTGCAGGGAAACAAACACATACCAGATGAAGCATGCTGCGAGTGGGTGAACCTGCAGAACAGGAAGCCCCCAGTGGGGACAGCAGCACTCAACCCTTCTCAGCCGGTCCCCGACTCTGCACGAGGCTCCCCAGCATCATGAGGGGCCAATCCCAACAGCCACAGGAAGCCAGCACCACCAGATGACTGCCAGCCTGGTGAGCGGCTCATTCTGCACACCAACTTGCAAGGCAATTCCGTAACTAGATTGTGGTATAGGAAAAGCACAGCACCGGTGTGAGGGCAAGGAAGTGGGAGGCGCACCTGCCTAGTGCATATCAGACAGGGAAAAACGGGGCCAGAACAGAGCTTTCGCCACCATCACACCCGGAGCTGTGGCCGTTTAATCGGGAAGAAAAAGTAATGACTTTGAGGATGCAGGTGAAGCAGACTTTAAAGCCTTTTCTCGCATTGGCTGGGCTCTCTGGGAACACAGGAAAGCCTTTCCACGTACCAAGTGCTCTGGCATGAGTGCATGGCTGCCCAGGCTGACCCCATCCCACAGATAGGGCTGGCTCTACGTCAGCAAGGAACAGAAGCCCTGCCCACACTGGCTGCAGGCTTGTGGTCTGGGTGGGCTTGGGGGCCAGGAGCATGAGGCCAAGAACTTCAGTCTCACAGCTGCCAGGCATTCCAGCTGGCCTTTCAGGGATGGAGCACAAATCCTGGCTGCCAGTCTAGCCCCATGGTTGCAAGAGAAGCCCATTTAGAACAAAGTCAGCCTCAACTGGCAGAAAAGAAATACAGGAAGAGCAAACTGGGACCTGGGCATCCTCCTTGGGCCACCAGCGTCCAGGGCCTCATCCAGGCTGAGTCTAAGCCTGGCCTTCTCTCTCTTACAACTAAAAGTCCTGATTTTATAGAAGACATGGCAGTTACATGCCACATTGGTACTAAAAGCTCCTGGGCTCCAAGAACAGTGCCACTTACCAAAACACGTTCACTCATGTTCTGGCCAAAGATGAATTTGTTGCTGGAGGCGTCGGCACTGTTGGTTGAGTTCTCTAAACTGAAGAGAAGTACAGTCAGTGTGCTGTCCCATAAACGTGCACACACAAAACATACACGGACAAGAGCCAAGCACTAGCAGGCGTGGCCTGGACCCCTGTCCCTCTGCTCATGGGCTAGCAGCCAGGGGATCCAGAGTCTCTGGGCCATGCCCATTGTGCCAGGCAGAAATACCAGTCTTGGCTTGTCTTGGTGGAGTGTCCCAATGGCACAGTGGAGGCCACACTCATCAGCTCTGTGGGCCTGTTCTCCGGGCAGGCAGAACTGACCTTCTGAACTACATGGGGGAGCAGCACCAGTGGTGCCAAGCAGGGGAAGCCAGAGCCTCCACCCTATGTACCCAGACCCAGGCTAAGGGGCACTGGGATTGACTCCTCCTGGCTACTGGAGGTGACCAAGCTGCCACTAGCCCCATCAGCTCTGCTGTAGTCATGTGGGTCCATGTGAGAGGGTCACTCTTGAGGCTGGGTTATATCCTCCACATGCCCCTGGATGACCACACTGAACTCTGGTCCTGCCTGAGGTCTGTTGCTGTCTGGGACAAAGCCCAGCACCCTGCCCTCCCAGCTGTGCCCAGAATGGGCAGTAAGGGAGGTCCTGACTACAGCTTCTGCTTCTCCCTGCCTCATCACCTGAGGAAGGACTGGGCTGGCTCCTGGTCCAGCCACTGAGGCCTCCAGACCCAAGTTGGAATGAGGATGTTGGGCTCCCTGTGGCTAAGGCTTCCTTCCACCACTTCCCTCCCCACAATTTTGTGGGCCCCAGGGATGGGACACACCTGGAACTGATATACTGCAGGAAGTAGTTGGTTGCAGTTGGCATCTCTGAGCTGGGGTGCCCGGCATTCTCCAAGCCGGCCACGTCAGTGTTCTCATTCATCAGCTGGGAACAGAGAAGCGCTTGTCACTCAGAAGGGCCTGGTCTGCAACTCTACGGCTCAGCTTATCTGCACGACTCTGCACCGTGTGACACACTCTGTTTGTCCAGAGCGCAGGGCTGTAATCAACTTCATGGTTTCCTTTTAGTGGTTAAGATACCAGACCAGGCCACAAAGCATTAGGGCAGCGTTTCTATCTCACTGCAACTAGCACCGGGGCCGGCGTGCGGCCAGCATGTCCTCGCTGTGCAGCGCCAGCTTGCAGATGGGCCTTTCAGGGGCTACCACATGCAACACAAGCATCCTCCCTGGAGGCTCTTTCAAGGCTCCCTCAGCGGAGACGCTAAGATATGACTGCAAGACTCCAAAGCCCTTGACGTCTGCAAGATGCCAACCCGACCCACTTCAGAGCAGCCACCCCCAAATCCGAGGGACAGACAACTGGCCCGGTGGCCAAGTCCGGGGAGTTCCCGAATGACGAATTTCACATCCCTCCCCCACAGTCCTGGAGGAAACAGGCAAGAGGGACTTGTTATTTTGGGTGAAAGCTACAGCAACATCTATGTTCACGTCTTTCAGGGGACAAGTATTTCGGCTGCACAGTGAGTCAACAAGCAGGCAGCAGAAATACCGCCCAGCACTTCACAGTGGAGTATTTTGGGGGGGGGGGCACTGGGGACTGAGCCCAGGGGTGCTAAACCACTGATCCACATCCTCAGCCTGTTTTTATTTTTTATTTGGAGACAAGGTCTCCCTAAGTTGTTGGGATTATAGGCACGCACCCCTGTGATTAGCAGCAGAGAGATTTTTGATTCCTTATTTCAGGGTCTTCCACTAGGCATTATGGACACTGGGGCTGTGTCATTCTTTGGGGTGGATGTTCTGGGCACTGCAGGTGCTAAGCAGCATCCTTAGCCTCCACCCATTCCATACCAGGAGCATCCCCAGTTGTGACACATCTGTCTCAGAGATGGCCACCAATGCCACCTCTCAGGCTTCTAAAGAAGCTTCTTGCCAGACGAGGGGCGGGAAGGACCATGGAAAGATATTCTGGCCAGACACCAGGAAAGGCAGAGCTGCCCACCTCTGGGCTTCCCAGTGTTGCAGCTCCTGGAGCGCAGAGACTCTACCTCCTGGCGCTGCCAGAACTTCCCAATTGACTCAGTCTCCAGACATGACGCCCTGCTTCCTGTGGGACAAAAGGCAGTGTTCCACCCCATAGTGCCTTTTCTTTTTTTTTCGTGGTACTGGGGACTGAGCCCAGGTGTGCTCTACCACTCAGTCACTGTGGTTTGCCTGGCATGGAATGGGACGGGTCCAGCTCTTGACTTTTTATTTAGAAACAGGTTAGCAAGGCTGGCCTTGAACTTGGGATCTTCCTGCCTTAGCCACCCAAATTGCTGAGATTGTAGCACCACCATGTCTAGTTCCCAACCTGCTTTTTTAAAAAATAAGGTAGCCGGCTGGGCACAGTGGTTGGTGTGTGTCTGTTGTCCCAGTTACTCAGCAGGCTAAGCTGGGAGGATCACTTGAGCCTGAGTTTGGGGCCAACCTGGGTGACACAGTGAAAGTCAGCTCAATAACACCACAAACAAGGTGATGGAAGTTTGCCATGGTGAGTATGTGAAGTGTCCCTTGGTCCCTAATGCAGCAGTGTTCCAAGGTGGGGCTGGTAGAAGTGACTGAGTCACGAGAGCTCAGCCTCATCAGTGCAGTGATCCATAGCTGAATGGACTGTGGGGAGTGGAGCCCAGCTGAAGGCAGGCCTCGGGGGGTCCTTTCTGCCTCTGCTTCCTGCCTGCTATGTGCGGGGTGGCTGTCCTCTGCCATACCCCTCCCTCCAGTGGAATGGGTCCAGGTCTGAAGCGCCGGTACCAGCTCAACAGGGACGGAAACCCTGAAACTGGGAGCTGCGAAGACCTTCTCCTTCTCTGGCTTTCTGGTTATGGCAATGTAAAGACAGTACATGGCAATTTTGTCCCCCAGAAGACAACTGGTGACATCTGTGGTGTCACAACTGTGGTATGCCTGGCATGGAGTGGGAGGGGTCCAGGGACGCTGCTCGGCACTCTGCAGGCCCAGGATGCCCATCAATAACAAAGACTGGAGCAGTGCAAACGCTGCCAGAGCTGAGATGGAGAGATCCTGAAACAACTCCAGCCCAGGAGTGCACAGGACCGTGTCTTGGGTGCTTCCTGGCTGGGAACCGTGGGCTCTCAGGAACCAGCCCATTCAGGCGTCTCCACCCCTCACCAGGAGCACCAAGGAGCTGGCTGGAGATGGCGAGTCCTGCACTTGCAATGGGAGCACTGCCAGTGAGGGATCCTCAGCCCTGTGTGGGCAACATGTGTGCTACGAGAGCCAGCAGACGACTGCCACCAGTCAGACTTCCCTGGACTACACTCGCCCCATCTCCCTGCTATTTGTTAAAGGAAAATCTACTGACTTGCTTCTTGTTCATCATGGAAACATTAAAAAAATTTTAAAAAAATCAACATCAACTCAGTACTTGAATAACTCTTCAACCCTGATCACATACCTTAACTCTGTCCCTCAAGTTCTGCCCAAATACAAATGCTTGCTGTGCAACTTGATCTTTCTTCTCACAGTTTTCCTCCTCAGAAGTATTGCTAGACTCATTTTTCTGGGGCTCTTTCTCCTATTAAAAATAATCAAAACACAAAAATCAGAAAAAGATGAGACATTAGCCCAGATAAAGAAGACAAGCGGGGCTGGAGAGGCAGCTCAGTGGTTATAGCACTTGCCTGGCACGCATGAGGACGTGGGTTCCAACCCCAACACTACATGTACAATGAAGTGTTGGGGCAATGAAAGCCACGTGAAAAATAGAATAAAATCAATTCTCTCTTTCTGTCTCTCTCACTGTCCCTCTCTCTCTTAAAAAAGAAAAAAGAAGACTAGAGGTAAGCTGTCCCTAGGTGGAGCCACGGGACAAGGCAGAGTACCCATCCCACGTGCTGCTGGCTCCGTGTGCTGCCGGCATAGGGCTTTCTTTGCTTAGGCGAGGGACACGTGAGGACAGGCCTGAAGACCAGTGGCTGTCAACGACACTGGCAAGAGACCCCCAAGCAGAGGGAGTTTCTAAGTAGACTGTGAGGCAGTGCTGAGACTTCTGCCCACCATGGTGCACGTGGACTCAACGGTGCTGAGTTATCTGACAGCAATTGAACCTCGGCGACACTAGGACTTCTGGGGATGGCTATAGACTTTTAGTGTTCTCTTAGAAACAGATGAGTTTCTGGTTTTAAAAAGCCCAGCAACGAGTGATCCAGGTGGACGTGATCCAGAAAGGGAAATGTCATGCCCAACTTGACCAAAAGGTGCCTCAGAGACCCCATTCTCAGCAGCACAAGGTGTCTGCTGCACCATCAACGCTGCGGAGAGCTGCAAGTGACCCCGAGGCTCTTCATCAGCTGTGGGCTACAGAATTCAGAATTTAAAACACCATGGCAGGAAACTAGCCCAATGCAGCTGCTGCACCAGCAGAGGCAAGGTCCCCTCAGCAATCAGAGACAAATGTGAGATGTAGGGATTATAGGCGTGCGCTGCTGTGCTGACGCGAACTATACTTTCTGATCCTCTGTAGCACTCTCTCTAAATTCTCCTACCACTGAATTAACACCGCAGTCTTGTGCTTGTGAAGTGAATGTGGCCTTTTAAAGCTAGACACACCCCATGTATAGCGATCAGGAGCCTCTTCCTCCTGTGAGCCAGGGTTTCCTGATGTCTAACTCTCCATGTGTCACCCAAGGCTTAAGTCTGCTTAGCTCACGGTCCCCCATGGGCAGCATGTCAGTGTGTGCCATGTTTCCAGGCTGACAGAGAAGATAAAGCTCTGCCTGGTGAGGCCCGAGTCCCAGCAGACCAGGCTGTCGCAGGATAGCAAGTGTGGCAGTGCTGTCTAAGTGCTAGCTGCATGCAGAACTGCTGGCATTGTGGGGTGGCCTGGGCGGCTCCACCCAGAACCACAGGAAGCACTGCTGTGTGGCAGAAATGAGATGCCAGGAGGAACCGGGAGCCAGGAGGTAGGAGCAGCATCCTTAGCTACTGGGACACCCAGGCCAGCACAGGATGGAGGGGAATGACCTCAGCGGCCCATGTGCTTACCTGCGCTGCTGGGGAGGGCTAGATGCAGCAGGGCAACTCAGTTGGGCCCTCTGAGTTGGGATGGACTGAAACCGTCCAGCATGTGTGAGTTCTGGTGGCTGCTGCCACCAGCACAGTCAGCATAGCTGTGCAGTCTGTCGGGGAGCTAGCGATGGTATTTTGGGATAGGCTGGGTCTCTTCCAGGAGCCCCTCCATCTCTGAACTGTGCTCTTGACCTACTGCCCTCACATCCTCAGCGATTCCTATTTCCACATTCCCAATCGAGCAACCTGTGGTTTGAAGGCAGGGGCTGGGGATGTTCTAGAACGTAATTAGATAACCATGCTCCCCGCCGGAGTGGAGGCTGCAGAGTACAGAAGACACATGGGTTAGATGGGCTCTTGGCTCTGATGCAGCCATGTCCACCAACCTCAAGAGCGGCTGCTTGTCATGTGTCCCCGACTTCAGTGCTGTGAAACACACTGCCCTGGGCCTCTATAGCCTTGAAATTCTGGGGGACTTTTAACTTTTCTTAAATGAACTACTTCTGCACTGACTCTCAGGCATGACTCCCAACTAGATGGCACTATGCAAATCCCAGGAGGCTGACCCCATGTGTGCACAGGCAGGAGGGTCTTCACATGGTGTGCTGCGAGATAGTTGTCTACGACAGCTACTCCTCCGGCCCAGTGACTCCCAGGTTCAGTGGGTACGATGCCCCTGCAAGACCACAGCTGCTGGAGGCAGATGCTCGGGTGGCACAGGCTTACCCAGCAGGCTCTGCTTTCCCGGCCTGAGGGAGGTGACCACCCTTGGCAGTCTCATGTGGTTCGTCAGTGAGGGTCTACGTGGGTTTGTGCTGAAAGCCTGGTCCCCTGGGCCCCGAATGGAGATGAGGAGGTGCTGGAACCTTGAAGGAGTGGAGCCTAGCACTGGTGGTTGGGGCACTGGCCACAGAAAGGAACAAGTGGAGTTGTCACAGACCCAGGAAGTTCTATCTAGGCAGGATGTTAACGAAGAATAACACTGACCCCTCCCTGTGCCCTGGCTTCCTGTCTTGCCACGTAATCTCTCCTTCTTGCTCTGGCTGCAAGGCTATTGCCGCAAAGAGACATGGCCAGGGGTTCTCTCCAGAGCTGGTGCCATGCCGCTTGGACTTTCAGCCTCTAAAACTGTAAGCTAAATAAACCTCTTTCCTTTACATACTTCCCAGCTCATGCACTTTACGGTAACAGAAAACAGACTAAAACAGTCAAGCATAGTTGTTCTCTGGACTGAACAAATCCAGAAACAGGCCCACGGGGGAAAGAGCAGTGAACCCAGCTGACTCTCTGCTCACGCTGGGCCTGGCACACGGCGCTTCTCCTGCCCCAGCACCCACTCACCTCAAGTGCATGTGCCTCATCAGCAGATTCAGAGGGACTTCTCTGTGCAGGATTTTCTGGCGATAATGACGCTGCTGCCCCCGTGCAGTCTGCTGGTATGCTGACTCCATTGGTGCCGCTGCTTGGGACTGTGGGAAGAAAGGAGAGTGGGAGTGGCGGGCATCCAGCCAAGACCTCTCCACCCCTCCTCTGCTGCAGCCTGTGAGGCGCTGCACCCTGTCTAGGGCCCCACTTGGTGGTCAAGTGTAATGTCTCCTTAGTAGGAAAGGGTCTGGCATCATGTCTAACAGCCATTTGCTCTCAGATAAAAGATCTGTGTGAATTTTCAGTGTGTTTAGTAGCATTAGTACTTCTTAACCAAAGCAAAATAAAAAAGCAAATAAATAAGAAAACACATACTGGGGAACAATTCTTTATGAAACTAATTTTATGCATTTTTTTCTTTTCAAATAGTGGAGAGGGGCTGGAGTGGTGGCTTGGTGGTTATGGAGCTTGCCTGGCATGGATGAGAACATGGATTTGAATCCCAGCACCCCATACACAATGAGGTGTCAGACCAACAAAAGCCACATGAAAAACTAAACAGGGTTGATTCTCTCTCACTGTTGCTCTTAAGAAAAAAAAAAAAAAGGGCTGGAGCCGTTGGGGTGGCTTGGCAGTTACGGCGCTTGCCTTGCATGCGTGAGTACGCAAGTTAAAACCCCAGCACCATGTATACAGCAAAGTTTCTGAGGAATGAAGGTCACGAGAAAAACTATATAAAAATTGCATCTCTCTCTCTGTCCCACTAAAACAAAGTGGGAAGTAGACTGGGGTGTGGCTCAGTGGTGGAGAGCAGTCTCCCAGCAAGCTCGAGAGCCCCAGCACCACCGCAGCACAGTCCCACAGCCCTACAACCCCAACAAAACAAACACAAACACACCTCTGCAGAGCATATGACCCAAACACCTTAAAAAAAAAAAAAGAGTGAGAGAGAGAAAGAGAGAACCAATTTAATTTTTTTCTCCAACACTTAGTAGTGTATGTGGTGCTGGGGTTTGAACCTGGGTCCTGTGAACGCTAGGCAAGTGCTGTAACCGCTGAGCAAGGGTTGTAACCACTCTAGCAGCCTGGAGATGGAGAGGGGGAGAGAGAGAGAGGGAAAGGGAGAAAGAATCCATTTCTATTTATTTTCCCATCTGGACTTCATTTCTCCAACATTTAGTTGTGTACTTGGTGCTGGGGTTCAAACCTGGGTCCTTGCACATTCCAGGTAAGCGCTTTAACCACTGAGCCACTGTTATAATCCCTACACAAAACATCTTAACATCTGGTTTTGACTATTTAAATTAGATTGAAATTATTTCCCCTGTAATTAAAAACCTTTCAGAAATATTAACCAGTTCCCTTGTGTCGGAGGCTGAGTTATTTCCAACAAACAGTTTTGAATGACAGAGAAAGATCAAGAGGAAGAAAAGGTCATAAATAAGGCTAGAGAGCTTTCTAGAGCGCTCAGTGAGAGACAGAGGAGCAGGGGCTGCCCAAGCTGCACACAGTTACAAGCTCCTTCCAACACTGGCCTCAGCCCGCTCACTGACTGTAGAAAATGGTGAAAGAAATCACTTACTATGATGTTTTGGGGGTCAAACCCAACGTCACCCAGGAAGAACTGAAAAAGGCCTCAAAATACCACCCTGATAAGAAGCCAAATGAAGGAGAAAAGTTTAAAGATTTCTCAAGCTTATGAAGTTCTCTCTGATGCCAAGAAAAGAGAACAGGCAATTAAGAGAGGTGACGCAGCGGTGGTTTTGGCTCCCCCATGGACATCTCTGATATGTTTTTTGGAGGAGGAAGAAGGATGCAGAGAGAAAGAAGAGGTAAAAACGTTGTGCATTAGCTCTCAGTAACGTTAGAAGATTTATATAACAGTACAACAAGAAAACTGGCTCTGCAAAAGAATGTGCTTTGTGCTAAATATGAAGGCCGAGGTGGTAGGAAAGGAACAGGAGAGAGCTGTCCCACTGTCAACGCACTGCAATGCCAATAAGAACAGCAGATCAGACACAGTTCCACCTGTGTGCGTGGAGTGCCAGGGCCATGGGGAAAGGATCAGTCCTAAAGAGAGATGTCAAAGCTGCAATGGAAGTACATAGCTCGAGAGAAGGTTCTAGAAGTTCATACTGACAGAGGATAACATTTCATGGCGACAGAGACCAAGAACCAGGACTGGCACCAGGAGATGTTATCATTGTGTTAGATGAAAAGGTCCACGACCTTTTCCATGTGCATGGACATCAGCTGGGTGAATGTGGCTTCCAAAAGCCAGCACCCATTCTTGCTAATGGAACCACAGCTACCACCTCTCACCCAGGCTGGCTGCCAAGAATGGAGATGTGGTGTGTGCTGAAGGGAGGTGTGCCAATCTATCACAGACCATATGGAAAGGGTCGTCCCATCACTGAGTTCAAGGCAAACTTCCTGAGAAAGCCTTTCTCTCACCTGACAAACTCTGCTGGAAAAACGCCTGAGACTGATGAAATGGATCAGGTGGAACTGGTGGACTTTGATCCTAATCAGGAAAGATGGTGCCATTGTATATGAGGATGAGGAACGCCATCCTGGAGGTGGTGTTCAGTGTCACACCTCTTAACGGGCCAGTGAAGGACACTCACTGTGGGCGTTTCATATGCAGTGAATGAGTGAAGGACAAGAATTGTCACGTGCTCACTACTTGCTACTGTTGGTCTTCACATTCAGTTATAGTAGTGTTTCAAGTTAAATGAAGAATAACACAAGTACAGTTGGAACGCTTGCCTGGCATGCGTGAGGACCTGGGTTTAAACACCAGCAC
The DNA here is from genome assembly GCA_004027875.1 of Aplodontia rufa. NCBI lineage: Eukaryota > Metazoa > Chordata > Mammalia > Rodentia > Aplodontiidae > Aplodontia > Aplodontia rufa. Next base: position 70,586 of record PVKS010000177.1, read on the forward strand.
ACATACACAACTAAGTGTCAGAGCAATAAAAAGCAGATGAAAAACTAATAAAAAAAACCTGATTCTCCCTTTCTCTCTCTCTCTTTTTTTTTTTTTAAAGGAAAATCAATTTTATTTAGTTTCTTATGTGGCTTTAGTTGCTCTGACACTTTGTTGTGTATGTGGTGCTGGGGTTCAAACCCATATCCTCTTGTCCTTGCGCTTGCCAGGCAAGTGCCGCAACCACTGAGCCATTGCTCCAGCCCGCCATCTCTAAAAAACAAACAAAAAAACCCCAAAAACAGGTCAGTGGAAGTTGCCGCGAGTGGGTGTGATGGAGACATGGTAGGAGAGCGTGAGGTGGGCAGGAAAGATGAAAACACTTGCCCCATCATGATGGCCTATATGGCCTCATGCCTGAGTTCTGTTGGCAGGCATGTGGGTACAAATCCACGTGTTAACAGGACCAGGCTGGCTTTCAAGAAGACAATGGGCAACGCATGTCTGACCCCAGGTCACACTGACCACAGCCTCGGGAAGCCCATGAAGTCACTTCTTTCTCCTGCTGTGCACCCAGAGGTTCCCTGTGCTGTGCTGTGCCTGGCTGCATCTCTTACCCGTCTGTGACAGTGCTTTTGGCTGTGGGGCTTGTAACACGGCTGGGCGGAGCACACTTCGCTGCTGTTCCTTGGGCTTCTGGCTTGGCAAACCTGCAATGGAAGCCAGCTTTCCCTAGGGTCCCAGATGGACTCCCAGCAGAAATGCAGCACCCCTGACCCCCCCAGGGGCTTCAGAGAAGGCTAATCCCCAGTGACCTGTTCATGTCCCTCACTGGCTGGACTGTGCAGGGAAGCAGCTTTTAGAAAGCTCTCCTTTCGCTCCAGTTAGACATGCAGATTCTGGCTAGTGTTATCTTTGTGAAATTCCCACATCATGGCTGTACTGGGCTCAACAGTGAAGGGCAGCTGGGCACAGTGGTGCATGTCTATAACGCCAGAGGCTGGGAGGCTGAGGCAGGATTCTAAGCTCAAAGCCAACCTCAGCAATTTAGCAAGACCCTGTCTCAAACTAAAAAAATAAAAAAGGAATGGGGATGTGGTTCATTGGGTAAGTGCCTGTGAGTTCAATCCCCTGTACAGAAAAAAAAAAAAAAAAAAAAGTCAAAGGGCGGAGGTGAGGCGGGGCGTTCGGAGCAACCCGCTCCCTGCTGACTCTGGACTCTGCTTGGGGTTGCGTAAAGGCACCCCCTGCATCGACCTTTCAAAAACCACATGGAAAAGATGCCTCTGCCAAATGCAGGCCAGGCCAGAACCCTGAGAAAAGGTGTCCTGCCCCTGCAGGAATCCTTATAAGCCCTCCCTCACTGTGGCCCTGCTCACGAGAAGAGTGCCACGGGAGCCGGCTGCTTTGGTCATCAGGGTGAATGCTGGCACGCTGGGGCCATACACTGGAACCAGCTATGCTACTGTTGGGCACAGAGCCTAAACAGCCCACACCACACCTGCTCTCCTGATGAGTGTAGAGGGACCCCAGCTCCCTGCTCAAACACATTCTCTGTAAGCAGCTTTCTAGGGCTCCCGGGTCAGGTCACACCCAGAAAGCAGGCAGGGCAGTGTCCTTGGGGGCTGGCCAAGGGCCTGTATAGGTGTGAGAAAGCCACTTCCTGTCTCCTCCTTAGAGGTGGGCCACATACCTGCGCTGGGTGCCTGGCCATGGATCAGTGTTGGTGGTTTCAACCGGAACCCACTGCTCTTTTCCTCTACAAGACAAAACATGAAAAGCCTGGGGTGGGGTAGCCAAGAGCAGCGGGTACAGGGCAGGACTGTGGGGCCTGCCCTTGGTGACCATGGGCCTGGGGACTGGACCAATGAAAGGCAGAAGCCCTGGGGCAGAGTGCTGACAATAGGGACAGAAGGAAGGGAGCAACATCCCGTAGGACCAGAGTGCTCTTCTTCCTAGAGGGGAAAACTACCGAGGCACTTAGACAGACAGCTCTAGGCTCACTGGGAGCCACAGAGCAAAGAACCCAGGTTTGGTCTCCTTTTTCCTAGTTTGGTCCATCAGAGAATGTCCCCATGTTCAGGAAAAGCCCAAGGTGGCAGACAGCGGGTTTGCTTGCCCCAGATGTGCCCGTGGAGCTTTGTCTCAGTGTTCACTGAGAGTGCACCCTGGGGGCTGGGAACCTGGTCCTGGCTCAGCCAGTTGTCCACAGATCCCTTGACCTGCAAGTCTTGGTGACTTGCCAACCGTGGGTGGGGAGGGCAGTTTAATCTGGTCCACAGCAGGAAGGATCATCACAAAAGGCCTGGATCTCTTCCTGGGAAAAGCAAGGGGCAGTGCATAATAGGCCACTGGCGGCCGCCTTGCTGTTATGCTATCAGGGTGCAAGGCACCAGGCCAACTGCAAAACGCAGTCACATTTCTATATACACCAGTGGTGAACACTCTGAAAATGACTTAAGAAGACAGTTCCATTTCCAATAGCACCAAGAGGAATAAAACACTTGGGAATAAGTTTAACAAAAGAAAACTCTGTTGGAAGAAGTTAAAGATCCAAAAAGCCACTCAGTGTGTGACTCCATCGATAGGTCACAGGGGGCTGGGAGAGGACAGGGTGACTGGGGATGGGACTTCTTTTTGGGGTGCTGGGAAAGTTGTAAAATTAATACTGATGTTAGGTGCCCAGCTCTGGATACATGAGGAGCCACTCAACTGTACACTTTGGGGTAACAAAACCCAAAGAATCTTCTCAGACTGAGTTTTCAGGTCTGAGACAAAATCAAGTCAGAATTCAGAGTGGGCATGAAGGCTAAGGCCCACTAATGTGGTGCTGCTGAGCCCTGCCACTGTCCTGGGCAGTAGCAGGGTGACAACAACTCTCAGCACCAGAGCCCCAAAGGGCTGAACTGGCAGCCGCTGCAGCCCTACGGTGAGGCGACAGAGCCCCCACAAGCACTGAGGCAGCACCTCAGCACTCAAAAAAGAAGTCCTGCAGAGCAAAGGCTCTGAGTCACAACCAGCCACTGAGACATATCTTCTGTTTTTCCAAATTGAGGTCAAATGCACGATTTCAGTAATTTTTCGTAAGCCCTGAGGCTGGTTTATAACACCTATGTTTTGGCTACAGAATGATCCTGCTGGTGGGGAGGGGCAGAAGGCCTGGACCATCAGGGCCACTGAATAGTCCAAAACCTGGCCCACCCTACAGAAGCATAGGGAATCAGTGTTGGGTGCTGCAGTGAACGGGCAGAGACAAGGCTCTGCCTATTCCTCTACAAGCACAGGGCAAAAGGTGACAAGCAGGCCCATGTAGAGTGGGGCACTCAGAGGACAGAGGGGTGCAGGGTAGCAGGGAAGTGTGCTCATGGTGGCCAAGCTCTAGGGGTCCCGTTGCAGGTCCTGTTCCATGAAACACACATGGTCTCCTGTCACTCCTTCTAGAAATGTGCTTTCTCTGCAACACGGTCACAGCTGACCCGGACACCCACCACACCCCCCACGGCCTGCTGGGAACAGGTATCGCTGTCCGCCTGGAAGGCAAGCCTGAATAAGCAGGCCGTTGTCTGAGGTGTTCACTGCCCACCTCCGAGGGAGCTTGAGTGATGTCTGAGGGAAGCAATGCCCATCCTGGACAGAAATCCTGATCTAATCAGGAACACGCCCCTGAGCTAAACCTAGCCTGCACCCGACGCCAGAAAGGATCCCAGAACAGGTAGCTGGGTGGGAGCTGGGTGCTGGCAAGGAGGGGACTGGTGCAGGGCAGAAAGTGGGCCAGCCTGCTGAGGGCAAGGAGCAACACGGGAATAAGCTGAGAACCAGGAAGCCAGACTTCTTGTCAGCGAGAGAAACTTGTGCTCTGTTACTGGATGAAGGCCCATTTGGCCCTGGGTTATCTACGTATGCAAACAGGCACAGATGGAGTGATCCACGCAGGTGAAGCTGTGTGCATTCCCAGGTCTGTCAGCAAGATGCACTGGAGCAGGGACACACCAGCCACTGAGCACCCAGATCCTGGTTCAAGAGATCACTCTTCACTGCAAAAATCCAGGGTCCCTCTGAGAAATAGAAAAGAGTTCAGGGCTGGACCAGGGAAAGATGACGAGACTGAAATCTTTTGGTGGGACAGAAAGTGAAAGAAGTGCTCGAAAGATGGGGCTGGAGGGGCTGGGGATTTAGCTCAGTGGCAGAGCACTTGCCTAGCACGTGCAAGGCCCTGAGTTCAGTCCTCAGCCCTGAAAAAAAAAAAAGATGGGGCTGGAGCGGTGGTGGCTCTGTGGTTGGAGTGCTTGCCTGGCATACATGAGAACGCGGGTTCGAACCCCAGCACCACGTACACAACAGAGTGTCAGAGCAACGAAAGCCACGTGAAAAACTAAATAAAACTGATTCTCTCACAGCCTCTCTTTAAAAAAAAAAAAAAAAAAAGAAAAGAAAAGAAAAGAAAAAAAGAAAGAAAAAAAATGAAGGGAACCTGGTGGTGGTGGGGATTGCTAGAGAGGGACACTGGATAATTTATGTTGTTACATTGTTTGCTGGTATGAATACGTAACAACAAATCCAGCCATTACATGCAACTATAATGCACCAATAAAAAAATATGGAAAGAGAGAGAAAAAAATCATGAAAGGAACCTGACCAGGACACAGGAATCTGCCTGATGGTGATCCCTTGGGGGTGGTCCTGGGACAAGCTGAGCATGAAGATGAAAACCAATGACCACAGAGGAGCAGCAGGGACAGAAGTTCCTATGTGCAGCAGAGTCCTGAATACTGCAGCAAGGGGACACTGCTAGAGGAGAAGCAAGGGGAAGTGGGGGTTCTCTCCAAAAACATTAATCACAAAGGGGAGGGCAAGTGACTACGCAGAACCAGTGGATCAAGTTTAAAGTGACTGGCAGATCCTGGGTGATCCCAGCCTCCTCAAGTGATCAGGGAAACCCTGCTAGCACTACACACACAGAACCAACCCTGGGGGTTCCTACCCAAGACATGTTCCCTGGGCCTCATCACGAGGAAATGCTGGACGCCACAAACCCAGCAGAAGGAAAGTGAGACCCACAGGGTGTGACCTGGATGTGACCCCTCTGCTATGCAGTGGGTGACTGGAGGATGTAGAAGGGAGCCTGGGGTGAAGGTGTTACGGACACGTTGTATGATTCTTCTGTAAGTACTGAAGGTGTTCAAAATTAAAGGTGAAAAAGAAGAAAAACAGGCAGGAAAGGACATGAAATTCACTTTGCAGGAGGCCTGACATGGTTCCCGGGTGCCCAGGTGTTAGAGTACCAGGGACTTTAAACCAAGGCCGTGTGTAAGCTGTGAAATGGGTCTGAGCCACCAGGGCTTCCTGGGCCACCCTGCTCCTATTGTGGGCAGACAAAGGCTCCGAGAGAGGAGAGGGAGGTCGCTACTACCATCTCAGAGGTGATCAAGAGGACTTGTGCCCGAGCCGACAGTGCCAAAGGATCAAGTTTCATGGCTGCCATGATGGATAATCAAGACCAGAGCCACCGGCTGGTGGACTTTGCCCCGGTGGTCCAGAACACCCACCTGTCAAGAGACATCCAAGCACAACTCACCAGCTGGCCCGGAAGAACCAAGCTCCTTCTCAGGATGAAGTCAGTGGGTCAGCTGAGGACAGTCAACTCCACTGTTTAAAATGAGGCCACCAAATCAATCCTCAAGGTTATAAAACCTCACATCACCTCTTCGTTTGCCATCAACATCATGCTAGCATGGGGCTTATCTTACAGTGCTGCTGAAGCTGGCAGCGGGTTTACATGTGGCAGATTGGGTTACAGACTGTGGGTTGTTAAACTTGTTCATTAAATATTTTATGGGGAATTTCAGTCATGTGGGAGAAACTTTTGGAAAATTCTGGAGTTGGTTCTCTAGCAAAAGACCAAAAAAGGAAGGCTCTTGTACTCTTCAGAAGGGATCACATTGTTTTCCTTAAAGTTTTAAAGTTGTCATGAAGTATGTTTATCTGAACAAGATCTAGGCAGTGTGACCGTGAAAGCTCAACACAGGAAGGTGTACTGAAATCGTCTAAGTGTCACAGTGGCTTCTTTAGGGCGGGAGAGTGAGTGGACATGTGGCAAAGGGATGCTTCCCCTGTTTCTGGCTTTTTCATTTTAACAATATGAATAAATTTGTGAAATTTTGCAAACTGAATACATACATATTTCTCTTTTTGTTTTTTTCTTTTTGAGAGAGAGCGAGTGTATTAATTTTTAATTTTTTCATCTGGTCTTTGTTTCTCCAACACTTAGTTGTGTATGAGGTGCTGGGGACTGAACCTGGATCCTCCAGCATGCCAGGCAAGTGCTTTCCTGATGAGCCACTGTTTCAGCGCCCCTCCCCATTTTTTCTTTCTTTTCTTTTTTTTGGCCCTGTGGATTGAACCCAGGGGCACTTTAACACTGAATTACATCCCTAGTCCTTTTTACTTTTTATTTTGAGACAGGGTCTTACTAAGCTGTTGAGGCTGGCTTGGAACTTGTGATCCTCCTACCTCAGCCTCCCGAATCACTGGGATTACACACATGCCCATGCCCCACTCTTCAAGTATGATTTTAAATGGTATCAAACTCCTTACAATCAGGTCTTGATGAGTCTTAAGGGCTTAATGAGGGCTTATCTCACAACGGATTCCAAATTTCCAAGCTGAAGACTAGAGGGAAAAACTCCACACATTTAAGAACTGAAAGAGAATCTTGACTGCAAATGTTCACGCCCGCTGAAGATCATATTTGACTACACCCACTGCTCTGCACTCCGGGAAAACCCCCAGGGACTGACAGGTGGCTGGGCAACGGGCATGAGGGCTCACCTGGCTCTGAGTCAGAATTGCCTGCAGAAGACTCACGGAAGGCTGATGGCATAGAAACATTGTGTTTTGACACTGTCGGCAAGGAGGGAAGAGGAGGGAAAAGAGCATAAGTAGGCAGGGCACCCGAGCCCGGGTTACCTCTCTCGGCTGAGGGGTGGATTCTCCACATGCAGGAACACAGACAAACTCTCTCAATGAAAGCAATCAGAGACTATCTCTACAGAAGGAACGAGCAGGGCCTTGACTCGTCTGACAGCTGGCTGCCAACGTCCTGTGCTCCAAGCCCTACTTTGGTGCCCTTGGCCCCTGCAGGTGCGACCAGGAAGCTGACTGCAGCAGCACTGAAGGCCGCCTCAGCCCCTGCTCCTAAGGGGTGAAGAATTTTCTTCACAAGAACAGTCACTTCCCAGGAGCAGGCCAGCCCACGGTGGACTTGCTGAAGAATTCATCAGCACCACTCTGTCTGCAACTCCCCAGATGACTGAGAGCGGAGTACCTCCTGGGTGCTAGTACACTGCAGGGGAGGCGATTTTCAGTGGCAGGGAGGGAAAACAAGCAGTGTCCCTTTGGGCTATGGCCACAAAGCCCCTCCTCCCTTCCTATGCTTTCTGCTGCAGAAAATGAGGCTCAGTCGTCAGCAGCGATAGGGAAGGGAAGTTCCCTCCTTCCCCAGAAACACCTATTTAGGGCTGGAGCGGTGGCTCAGTGGTTATGGCGCTTGCCTAGCATCAACAAGAATGTGGGTTCGAACCCCAGCACCACGTACACAACGAAGTGTCAGAGCAACGAAGGCCACAGGAAAACTAAACAATTCTTTCTCACTGTCCCTCTCTCTTAAAAATGAAAGAGAGACAGACAGACAGACAGACAGAGAGGCCTGCCTGGGTGCATAGAGATCTTTAAAACAAGGACACCACTTGCAGCCTGGACTGCAAACCACCCAGGCACTCTTCAACCCAGGGGGCCTCATGTAGTTTAGGTGGGAGATGCAGCACTATCCAAAATTAAGGGCAAGAAGTGTGAAATCCAGGGTGCCAGAGGGGTGCTTGGGAAAGGACGCTGACTTCTGCTGCGTTCCTGTAATGTGCGCATCTCTTTGTAAACAGAAGCCCCTGTCCCAAGTGATTTTTCCTCACAGTGATAGCAACAGCATGTAAAGTTCACAACTGCAAAATGTTTCCCCTGAATTTCCCAAGAATGAGTTTCACGCTGTATAACCAGAAGACCTCTCTAAATACATGTGTGCTGCCGTGGTGGGGACACAGACAGACTATGAGAGGATACCAGTATGCACCAAGTCACCACAGGGAAGGAAACGGCCTCAGGGCAGTGGTTACCCTTGAACCTGCAGGCCGACGCAGGGCCAGGCCTTCTGAGCCTCCTAAGGATCCCTGGCCATGCTCTCCAGAAACCAGCCTCTTTGCCATATCTGCCTCCCATCCCTAAGCTGGCCTGATGCCCTCTGGGTGTCTGCTCCACAGGCTCGCCCTGCTCCTACTCCTAGGCCTCACCAAGTCCCCTTCCTCTGGCAGTTCATGGCATCGTCCCCAGGGCTCTGCTGGGGCTTCTTGGTTTGCTAACTACCCCGAGTGTGCGTGTGGGCGTGTGCACATGTTTGTGCATGGGCCACTCTGCTGTCAGCGGAAGGTCAGAACACTCCACCCCGCCACCTGCAGTCCACAGCAACACAGTAGGTGTGGAGAGTACTGTAGCTTATGATCAGAGACCCCAAAAGGGCTCTCCTGGCTCAACTCTTTTCTTCCAATTCTTTTCAGTCCTCCTTGGCCTGCTAAGTCTCACCACGCCACTAAGTGCCACCAACTCCACATCGGGGATGCCTGGTGCTACTTCTGACAGAGACCATTTCAGGCTGATTCTAACTGCATGTGGTTGGGAATAGACAGAAGGGAGCACTAAGTGACAGAATGATAAATGCACTTATCATTTACCTGACTGTGAAGGTGGAAACTGGGTTAAAGAGGATGTTCTTTCTCGCTTGACAGGAGGGCAGTAGTTTCCATCTTCTCGGTCGGAATCTACAGAAAATAAGAAGAGGAAGAGGAGGAGGAACATCAGGCTGCTCCGTTTGTACTACTGAAGATGGCCAAATGCTTCGGAGAGCTCCTTACCTTCTCCTGCTTCGGGACTGGAGCTGCCAGCTGGCCTCTGAAACAAGAGCACATGGCAGGCTTGGTGAGGGGGACGGGCTCCCCAGGACCCAAACCCCCGTTCTGGGCTGGCTCCTGGAGCTGTCACAGCACCCCTCACAGAGCCTCGGCCTACGCAGGTGGCTTCGGACGAGCTTTCTGTGGTGGCTTCTCAGACCGGGCGGGAGTCCTCTTCACAGCTGAAAGACTCCCAGCAATGGACCAGGTTATCTGCTCCCCAAAGGTCACAGCTGCCTGGCATGCCACCCCAGACTCAAAACACGGCACAATGCACTCCGCCAAGAGCTCAAAAGCGACCCTCTACACAGTGAGCATGGCAGGGCCCTTCACAGTGGCCACAACACCGATCAGCGTGGGACCCACTCCTTGCTCTGGAACAGGCTATGGTATGCACTCCTGTTCCGAGCTGGACTGTTACTGCCAGAGCAGGTGAGAGCCTTGATGCGTAGGGCCAAAGCCAGCAGCAGATTGTTTGGAACAGAACCACCAAGGCCTGCACAACCCTAGGAACCCAGAACCACCGACCACGAGCCAAGAGAAGGGGGCCGAGACTTGCTTCCTTTTTTGATTTTCAGTTCTAGAATATGAACAATCGGCAAGTAAGATTCAGAGTGAGCCCCCTAACCTTCACAATCCCGCACATATGTCCCTTCTCTGGGACATGTTCTTCAGACCTCAGCAGTCACCAGCAAACTGAGTGAATGCCATTCCTGGCATACTTCACTGAAGAGTAAGAAAAGCCAATTTCTTATTTCCAAAAGAACTCAGCAGTCAAGTTTGGTCACACTGGGGGCCACTTGCCTCAACGAGCTTTAGGAATTAAGAGAAGGTGCATGTTAAAGTGCTTTGCAAACTGCGCAGTGCCGCATGAAAGAAACAACTGGAATAAATAAAACCAAAGATGACGGGTACCAGGAGAGGCCTCAAGGGAGAGCTGCTAGCACTTTCTTTCCCCATAAAGGGCCACTCAGTGCTGTGGCTTGGCTGGCCACATTTGGTCTCTGCCATATTCTTTGCTTTTGTCTTTACAATCCTTTGAAAATGTAAACAGTGCTTTAGCTCCCCAGCTGTACAAGACCCAGCTGTGGGCTGGAGTCTGCAACGCAGAACCCAGAGGGAATTCACGACAGTGGGAAGGACTGAAACCTGGACTTTCTCCCTCACAACGGGAGCCCAATGGTTCAGGTTTGTGTCAGGAAAGCAAGCCTGCTTTGAAGGCGCTGTTATAAGAGCCCTTGGGAAATAGTTCTGGGGCACTGTGTGAGGGGAGGGAAAGCTGTCACTAACCCCATGTGTGTACCTGGGAGGGAGGATCAGGGATCACTGCCACTGAGGCACTGAGGAAATAATTTTTTTTTTTTTTTTTAAGAGAGAGAGGGAGAAAGAGAGAATCAACTTCATTTTTCTATCTGGCCTTTGTTTTTCTGACACTCGTTTGTGTATGTGGTGCTGAGTTTAGAACCCAGGTCCTTGAACATGCCAGGCAAGTGCTCCAACCACTGAGCCACCACTCCAGCCCCTAAAATCTTCTTAATACCAAGACGGAGTCTCCCTCTCTCTCTTTTTTTTCTGGTACTGGTGAGCCATATCCCTAGCCCTTTTTATTTTGAGACAGGGTCTCACTAACTTGCTGTCTTGAACTTGAACTCCTCCTGTAGTAGCCTCCCAAGTAGCAGGTATTACAGGCTTGTGCTGCTAGGCCTAGCCATGGTGGGTTCTCTTAGTGATGGGGCCACTGAAAATACCAGTGCCCCAAATGAAAGCTCACCATGTGGCTAAACTCAAAGCCAGCCACGCCACTTGACATTAGACCCCTCCCCAGTGCATTGGGGCAGGGTGTCAAAGCTCAGGAGTCAGAATGACTGGGAGAGCCAGGTCTCATGAGCTAAGTCCTGGGCACAGCTATGAGGCGAGGGACCTAGGTTGAGACCCGTGGAGGGGTTAAGAGGGTCCCAAAACAGAACAGAGTGTGGGGGGGTTGAGAGGTGCTATGAGGCCGCAGAGGCCAGAGCCTAGAGTCATCTCATCATGCAGAACCACATCACTAGCTTGTCATCAGGCCCACTCCCTTACGGACATCAGTGGGATGCAGGCCCCAGTGGAAGAGGTAAGCACTGGGGCTCAAAACCCAAAATGGAGAGCAGGCCCCCGGCCCCAGGGCCTCACGCCAGCTTCCCAGCCCCGGCAGCTGAGAAATGTCACCAGACACACCTTCCTTGCCCTCTGTGGCCTGCAGCCCACCTTCACTTTCCAAAGCTTGCTGTGGGTCCCTGTCTGAAGCCAGCCACCTGTTCACAGCCTGACCGTGGACGAGGCACTGCCTGCCTCCCTTGTTCTCCCCAGCACACCCCACCCTCCCAACTCGCCCTGTGACTCTAGGCTCTGCTTTCCACTTATAATGTGACAAGCATCTCGACTGTACCAAAACCCTTCTGTGGTCACCTCCTTGGTCTTGGGGAACCTCCCCTTTCCTGAATAACGTCCAGGCCTGGAGACGGCCCTCTCTCGAGCCTCCATGCCTCTGCAGATGACCTGCTCCCTCATCCAGTGATGTCCTCCTTTTCCCTCAGACAGGAATAAAAGCCTTGGTCACTCAGTCTCGTAGCTCCTTACACTTGCCCTTTGTGGCTTCGATTTCCACTCAATGATCTGTGTCAGATCCCCCACTAGACTCCAAGTTCTAGGAGGGAACTGGGCTTCGGAACTTGCTGGAATTAGTTCAACAAAGGCACACTGTCTCAGACACTCTGCAGGCACGGACAGACAGTGAAGGCTTGTGCCCTGACCTTATGGTGGGATACACACACAGCCACCTCACCTCTTCCTGCTCCCTCAGTTCCTGCAAGGATATTTTCGCCATGACCACAACCTCGAGAGGCCTCTCCATCTGACCACTCAGGGCAATCTCCATGTGAATTTCCTGGGTTTCCTCATTTTACTGATTTCTAATTTCATTCCACTGTGGATGGAAAATGTACTGTGTGACTTCAATCCTTCTAAACTGGAGATGGGTGTCCACCCTGCAGAAGGTTCCTGTGTACTAGGACTCGAGCCCTGTTGCTGGGCTGGTCAGGGCCAGCTCCCAGCTTGCTCAGGGCCTACTCGTACCACTATCTCTACTAGTTCTGCTGGTCTGAGTGTCTGGGGCTCTTTCAAGGACACCCACATCTGTCAGGCATCTGAGTCTCCTTCAGAAGTCTAAAGGGTACCACACATCTCTCCCCAGGTGGAGGAGCTAGGCCATGAGCTAAGCCTCTGGGGTTTCCACCCAGCTTCTCATGACCTGTGTGTGGCTCTAACAGCCTGCTGCTTGCACCCTGTCCTCCCCTTCAATACCATTCGAGTCTGGACAGCTGGAGCTGCGAGAGCATATCCACTTGGTCCTGCTTTCGCGCTCCTCCTTGTAGGCCAGCAGGTCTCTCCAGTTGCCCCTGCAGATGGTGCACTTTGCACAGGGTGGCCATGGCCACCTGATCCTATCCTGACTGCTGAAAGCACTTGGTGGCCTCCTACAGTACTGGGTCACCTCATTCTGCACCCTGCTTGCCACACTGGCCTCCTGAGTCTACACTTCTCCCACGGCATGGGGTATTTTCCCTCTGGGCCTCTGCAGGACTGAGATGCTGTCCTTCAGGGTCCACTACCGTGACAGCGCAGCCACTTCCAGGGCACACCTGCACTTGTTCCCCAGCCCAGCTCCTGCCCCCCTGGCCTAGTATTACCCAAGCAGTCAGAAGTGACCTCACATGTCTGTCTGGTGTCTCCCATGACCAAATAGCTCAGAGCAACACCCAGGGTCCTGGGCACAAAAGACATTTGGTGAGGATTTGCACCATGCATGAAGTCCATGTCCTCTGCTCTTCCTGCTAGGTGACCCTGAGAAGCAAGGGTGTTAGGCCAGCTAAAATTCAGATGCTCCTCGACCTCAGGAGACCCTCAAATCCAAGCCCTGAGTCTCTTCTAAGAACCTGCTCACAGGAAAGCAGTGGCCTCTTGGTCCTGGGAAGGAAGAAGCAGAAAGGTCTTCCTCCTGGGGAGCCCTCGAGGCACTGCTGGAACCTCCAGAGAGGAAACTGCCACCAGTGGCTCTTCTTTAAGACCAGAGGAAGATGTGGGAAGAGGGACCTAAGACAGCATCCCGTTTGTACTGTCAGACAGGCCAGTTCTCTGGAGCCCTCTATGGCTGCCCACGGGAGGCATCACATGTCCCCTACCCTCACTTGGCACCCTCGCTCCACACCCTGCCGGATGGGAGGGCTATTCTTGCAGGACAAGATTGGCCATCCACTGACATGCCATCTTCCTCATCTTCCTCAAGGCAGGGAAAGGTCTGGGATGCAGGGACTCCTTTGGTCACCCGGCCCCACACAAGGCCTATACCAGCTCCACACCTCCCATCTCCTTCAGACTGCCTGGGTGCCACAGCTATCGGGGGCCGCTGCTCACCCCAATCAAGGGAGCAGGTCCCCAGAGGTCTATATGGAATGATGCCTGGGACAGATGAGGGGTTGGGCCCCACCGAGATGGAGACGTGTGTGAGGAGGACTTTAAGGGCACTCTTAGGATATGTACTTCTTGGGGAGAAGCAAGGACATAGCAGGGTAGAAGAACCTTGTCCTCCTCTACTTCTTCCTCAGCTCCACTCCACCACTGAGGATTAGGACTTCTGGAGGACACCCCAGGAACACTGTGCTGATACCTGTTTGGGACACCATGTTAAAACATCCCTCACTGGGACTGGAGCGGTGGCTCAGTGATTACGGCACTTGCCTGGCAAGCATGAGGACATGAGTTCAAACCCCAGCACCATGTATATACAACAAAGTGTCAGAGCAACAAAAATTACACGAAAAAAGTGATTCTCTCTTTTTCTCTCTCACTATCCCTCTCTCTTTAAAAACAAAAACACCCCTCATTAACAACTACACCAGGAAGCAGAGGAGAAAGGTGACCAAAAACAACCCTACGCCTTATTTCTCTGTCCTCAGGAAGAACACATGAAGCAGGCCCATAAGAGATGCAAGACATCTCCGTGTGCTTGGGCTGAGGATGGACCAGCAGCCCTGCCAGCTGGGTGAAGCCCCTGGGACCCTGGGGGAGCAGCTCAGCTCTGTAAAGTGAGAGTCCTGTTGCCAAGTATAGATGGGGAGGTCACACCGAACCCATGAAATGATGACCACTGTAATCCATACATCCTGTGAGGAGGCCTGGCATGGCCTCAAGAGTGACAAGAGGGCCAGAACTGAAGCTGCCTGTAGAAGATGACTATAGATGAAAACAGATAAGCATGAAGGCACTGTCTTCCCAAACCCTTGGAAAACGCGGGTAAGCGAGACCTGGCCAGGTCACCCTCCTGGTTAACAGCGCCTACTGTTGGGCCTGACGGAGCCTCGCCAATCCCTGTCTGCATGATCATTTAGAAAGCTGGCTGGTTGTAGCTGCAGGAAGATGGGTGCCCAGGAGAATCAGTGCAGGCTCCTTCAAAGCTGCTTATTCAGTGACTGAGGCCACCAGCTCAAAAATGCTTATTGAAGAGGCAGACAGTGAAAAAAAAACACTGAAGAAAGCAGAGGCCGCCTCAAAGGTCTGGATGTTAAGGGGCAGCAAGGACACACCCATGTGGGATCTGGGAGTGGGAGGAAGCTACCAGACAGAGGGCTCCTCCTGCCTGCCTGCCGCTTCTCGGTGGGTCTGAAACACACACCTGAAGCTCGGCAGTGGCTGGAACAGAGCTTCAGTCCAACGCGATTCCAGCGGGCTCGGGGCAAGCACGGAAAGCCACTTGCTTTCTCCAGAGACACAGAGCTTAGTCTGCATGAGGTTTGGTCTTCTTCAGGCTGTCTTCTGAGAGCCAGAAGTCTGATATATAGACTTTTTTCTGGTACTGAGTCCTCGATGGCCAGAGCCCTGAGGAGACTGAAAGATGATAAGGGCCTTTTATAAGCAAGCCACTATTTATCATAAAGAACTCTTGGCTTTACATTCCCCCAGGGATCAGGGAACAGAGAACAGACCAGATGTGATGGATGAGACCTGTTAGTAACAGGGGGTGGTTTCCTGAGTGCCAACGTGGGGCCGAGCAACATCCAAATTTGTCCTGATAGAAAAGAAACAGTCTGCATTTTTCAGAGAAGACCTTCAAGAAGTAGCAGGGTTGTGTTCTATTCGCCTTGACTAATGAATGGACTGATCACCCAGAGCAAAGCCTAATGTTCTTGGAACATGCCTCATCAGCAGAGAAAGCCAATTAAGGAGTTGCTAGAAGCAGCCTAATTTCTCAGCAAGCCCTGACTGGCTCAGAGCTGTCACCAAGTGTTGGGACAATGCTGTGTCCCTCAAGACCCCTGGTGCTATGAATATCAAAACTGGAGCATGCATGTGTATTCAGAACTGCTGTCCGTGGCCCGCTGTCCTCGCTCTGTTCCACATGGCTTAATTTATCTTGAGGCTTCCTGCCATGATGTTTCATGCTTCCTTGGCCAGTTTGGGGACTGCACACATTCTTCAGGACTACAGCTCTGACCTGAAGCCCACAAGAATCAAGAAGCTTGGTTTCACAGACACAGGCCACTACGTGGGTTGGCCAGGTCTCACAGACAAATCAGAGGAAAGTGAGGCCCCATCAAGATACAGCCCCACTTCCTGCAGGGGTCTCTGTCAGAGGAAGAGGGGCCCACGTGCTCTTGAAGAGCTGCTGCCATCACAAAAGGTCTGGGACTGACCTATTAGCTCTGTCACTCTGATGAAACCTGCCACCTCAGCAGCTGCAGGGTCCTCTACAATCTGTACTTCTCCAATTCTGGCTCCATTTGTTCTCGGAAGCCCTGCTCTCGAAGACCAAAGACACAGTAACTCACACTATTAAACTCAAAAAGTTTCCAAGAGCTTCTCTATCAATTAAAAAAAAAAAAAAAAAGACAACCTCTGATTCTTGCTCTGCTGGCCTTCAGCACTCTCGCATGAGGAGGACCTTGCTCCTGGGCACTGTGGCGTGGTGCACTCTTGCACGGCTTTTGAGCAGGTCTCATCACCCTGTGCCCACGCTGTACCATGAAGGGCAGTTCTTTCCCCCAAACCCTGGCACAAGGCACATGGCAAAGACTGATGCTTCTTTTCCCATCACACACAGATTCCCCCAAAATGTTAAAAGAGGGGTACAACCTCGCCATCTCCTCCTGTGTGTCCTGGGGCTTGGTGAGTGACTGAATCCTCATGGTTTCCTTAAGAACAGGAACTGGTGACAGAAGGAATCACTCAGGGATGGGGGAGGTGTCTGGGGCTGTGCTACCCTGGAAGAGAGCCTGGTGTTTAGAGCAAGCAGTAGGGCCAGCTCCTCTGTTCCCTTGTTGTATCATGAGTGGGGATCTTCTGTCATTAGACACCCAGGGGATAGTTTTCAATCTTAAATGTAGGATGATGTTTACCTTTCCCAATTACTTAAACTTCAAAAACACAAGATGCGTTTTGCTTGAGAGTTTACAATTATTTCCACCTATATCTTCAAAAACCTTCCATAATACAAAGAGGAAGGGCGCAAGGGGCTCGCCCTGCATTCAAAGGAGGGGGCTTTTCTTCTCTCTGATTTGGCTGCAGACAAGCAATCCACTGCCTCAGCAGAGTCCAAACAGAACCAGCCTTGCAACGTGACTGGGGCTAGATGGCTCTTCTTCCTACAGATCAAGGGAAGCCAGGGCTCCTTGGACTTCTAAGACACTCCCACATGCCCACTTTCAGATAAAGAGAAGTGGAAGGAGGGAAAAGGGGTAGAATTGGCCTTGGAAGGCCACGCCCCATCATTCAGTTCCTGTTCTGACCACTGTGTCTCTTTCACCAAGCAGGATTAGCCTCTTGTTATGGGTACAGGCTTCCCCAACTAAAAAAAGACCAACCATAAAAACAGATTTAATCTTCCCAATTTTCAATGGTATGATTAAAAGGAGTTGTTCGGCTGCTTATGCTGATCTAGGGTCTGGATGGGAGGGACTGGAGGGAAGGGGCTGGTCTGGGTGGCTCCCCTGGGGGCAGCAGGGGTGCTGGATGATTGGACTTACCCCTGCCAGTTCTCGTGGAAAAGGAAGCTGGGCTTCAGGAGCGGGAAGCGGAGGAGCGCTGGCTGAAGTGCTAGCAGGGGCAGGAGGTTCTAGGGCATGCTCACCAGCTGACTCGGGGTGACCCGTGCCATGGTGGAGGGCCTCAGCCTCCCCCTGAGGCTCCTCTCCCGAATCCGACAAGTCTTTTTGCTCTGCAGAGGACTGGGAGCAAAAAAGACAATTTTCCTTCAATGTAAAATTAAAAGGCTGTGCCGCAGGGCAGGGGAGGGCAGGGGCAGGGATGGTCGGGCTAGAGATGGCTCTACTCTCAGCGAAGAGGGACCAAAGAGCTAGCATGAATGACTGCTTTGCTAATGAATCTGGCCTTCCCAACCGACAGGGGCAAAGTCAAGTGGATTGCTGTTTGACTCTGCAAGAAACTCTGAGGTTCCATTAAATCTGGTCCTCATTTTCAAAACTATGGGGTGGCCTAGCATGGAGTAACTATTATGGGCCTTGAGGAGAAAAAGCCCTCTTGGTGACAAGGACAGGGGATGATTATGCTTTAACCCCCAGGGACTGATAGCACCTCTCCTCAGCCATGCTGACCAGGTGAGCTGGTGCCAGCACCACCTCTGTGCACAAGAAAGTGGGGAAGCAGGCCTGGAAACGCGCAATTAGGTGTGAAACTGGGAGTCCAAGTCACAGGCTTCTGGACCTCGCTACCATTCTTCTGGCATCGTTCTGTTCCTCCTGCTCATGCCTGAGGTGGCGAAAAGGTGCCTCTTGCCTCAGCGAAGGTAGGTGCAAGGCAACAGAGGCATTTGGGCAGGGCAGCTTTTGGATCACTAGACAGGTGAGTGGAGCTTGGCTGGTAGAGGGGACAGGGCACATCCACAGAGCCTCTGTGTCCAGGGTCACCCCAGACAAAGGCTTACTGGAAAATAGCCAAGTTAAGAGAAAGCTGGTTTCAGAAGTCTTTGTCTCCCCAAGTCACCACACCCCAGCATTCTTTGAGTTGGACCTTGGTATTCCAGATGCTCTTCCATGGGCTGAGAGCTGTGCCATAACTCATAACTCTTTTCTGTTGTCCTGGCACAGAGGGCTCTGGTCCCCAAGCCTCCTGTGTGGCCCGGGCCAACAGTGCGGAGCTGCTTCTCTTACCTAGTAACCTAAACAACCGACCACAGGGCTACCCTTGTCTCCCAGCAGATGTGGCTGTGTTTTCTGGCTATAAAGTAACAGACATCCCTAGAAAGGGCTTAGGTGCTTCTTTCTCTTTTCTTAATTTTCTTTTTTTGAGATGAGGTCTGTCTATGCTGCTCTAATAGTGGGTCACCATGCTGGGTCTGCGTCCTACTTTTAAACATGTGATCCTATTGGAGGAAATGAACTACATAAAGAGGATTTAAGAGAACTTCCAAAATTCTTTGGAATGCCAAAATAACATCTTAATACATCCTTCTATCAAGAGTCACCAAAGGGTCACTGTTACTCTACCCAGGGACATTCAGGGACAGAGGCCCTCCCAATGGCAAAGTAGTAAGTCCAGCCACCAACATCTGCTGCTATTTTATGGATAGAGATTTAACACCTTGGCAGTGCAAATTAAACCCAAAGCTCTGTGAGAAACTGCCACCTCTAATTAGAACCACCTGAATGTCGTTAATCCTGGCTTCTGTGGTATAAGCGTTCAAGCACCCATGTGGAACACGTAAGAGGCAGGCGGGAAAGACCAAAATGATATCAAATTCTTCCTTGTTTACCAGATAAACCTTTTTTTTTTTTTGATACCAGGAATTGAAACCAGGGTCATTAACCACGAGCCACATTCCCAGCACCCCCCCCCCACTTTTTTTTTAATATTCTGAGACAGAGTCTCACGAAGTTGTTTAGGGCTTCACTAAGTTGCTGAGGCTGGCCTTGAACTCATAATCCTCCTGCCTCATCCTCCCCAGTCGCTGGGATTATAGCCACCAGGCCAGGCTCCAAAATGATTCTTAAAAGAGAAAAATGTCAATCATTCCCTCTCTCAGATTTAGAGAATTTCTTGGGGGAATTAATGAACATCATTCCAACATCTTCTACTTGGGTCGAGTGTTTTTCCTGGGCAAGAACAGTATGCTCTCAAGTGCCCAGTAAGGCCTGAAGTTTCCAACACATGTGACAACATCAGACATCAAGACTTTACCAACCTAAAATATGCCAAATATAGGATAAAATCCACAAGCCATAGGGTAAGCATCAATCAGGACCAAACACACCATAAGGGCATTTTCAAAGCAGCGCTCTCGGGGACTGCCAGATTTTTTACTAAATGGACCCCCGCCTCCTCTCAAGGTGACCTTCAGGCTAACCAATAATCTGAAGGGAGGGTGAGTGAGAAGTGCTTAGGCACTACCAACAGGAGGGCATTTAAATTCTCTTCACACCAAAAAAGAAAAGGAAGGACCTGTCTCCCTTCAAGGCAGTTCAGAAAAAAGGTTTCAGTTTTGCCCTAAGACACCAATGCCCGGACTCCCACATTTCATGAAGGGAGTTGTACTGGTGGCCCAGGCACAGTGAAGTCAGTAAAATTCCTGGGTTGCACCTGACCATGGAATCTTTTGAAGGGCTAGCACTGGAATTAAAACTATCCATCACTTTTCCTAACACAAAATAAGCGGGTCTGGCAACTTGTCCCTAGGCTAAGTGATAACCTAAGGGCTCCATAGCAAATGCGGTTCAACGTGTCAACTGGACCCACAGAGCACACGTTGCTGAACAGAGCAGAAATGATGGGCTGCCAGCTGAGCTCCTCTTCTCCACTTCAAATCCTCCATCTCAATCCTGGGTTAGCAACCCCACCTGGGCATGGGGACACCACCTTTGGGGGAATGTGCTCTTTTAAGTGCACCCCCCCTGTGTGTGTGGTTTGAGATCATTTATAAGACAAGTTAATTGCTTCCACAGTTGACAATGGAACTTCTTCATCTTTGGGGATCAAGCAGCTTTTAGGGAAAAAAAAATCACTACAGAGAACTTTGAGTCACAATCTGAAACACAGACTGTATGTTGAAGAATATTACAGCATCCACGATCACTTTCTTGGAAGTGAAAAGGTCTCAGGTCCACAGAAGACAATGGCCCCATTCCTGGAGACACTTGGGGAAGAATTTAGGGGGAAACAGCACCTGGGCACTGTTTGCAGCTGAGCACTTCAGCAATGATAAGACAAATATCAACAGCCAGTCGAGCTGATGGGGCTCCAGTGTTCAGCGCCACTCATCTTGTTTGAGGCCTTTCAAAATAAAATTCAAAAATTTAAAAATAAAATGTCAAAGCAAAAAGGGGGAAAAAAATTAGAACCTGCTCAGAAAAATCCAGCAGTCCCAGCGGCTCTCTGCCAACTGGACTTCAGAAGGGAGAAGGGAAGGGACTGCAGGCCTCTGCCAGAGATAAGGAACCCATCTCAGATTCTCCTTCGTAAGAGTATTGAGGCTGCTCCTCAAAGACCTGCCTTGCAGTGTCCCTTGCACTAAGAAGCCAAGGAGACACCAAGTCAGATGCACATTCTGCCCAACTCTTGACAGGTCCTCAAGCAGTAGAGTAGACAGGGCTAAAGACTGCACCATCCGGCCCAGGCAGTGAGACTGCGGCGGCCACCCCAGCCCTCCCAGCTTCTGCCTGTCAACAGATGCTTCTTGTGTGCCCTTCAGTGATCTTGCCACAGAAGTGGGGCACCAAACTCCTAGAACTCCTAAGAGCGGGAGGGCAGTTATTTTTAGAAGCCCATTTGGAATTGGCTCTGAGTCAATCTTTCGATAAGAGCACTTAAATGGCTCGAAGCCCCTTCCTATCTAACCTTCCAGCTCAGGTTTAAGGCCCACGGTTGAAGGTGATTTACACAGACCTCTGGAAAGTCATCCACATAAATCAGTCTTCACATTACAAAGCAGCTGAACTCCCTTAGCTGTGAAAATAGTACCAAGACTGGAACTAGTGATTTTAAAATCATTTTAAATTCATCTGAACAAATACTACATTTTAGTGTTTCACCTGGGCTGACTGTCTTAAAAGTCTGAAAGGTTAAGAAAATTATTTTTTTAAAAGGGGGGGGGATCAATTTTATTTTTTCATCTGGTTTTTGTTTCTCTGATACTTAGCTGTGTATGTGGTGCTGGGGTTCCAACCCGGGTCCTCACATATGCCAGGCAAGTGCTCCAACCACTGAGCCAACACTTCAGCCCCAAGAAAATTATTAAGTTCTATTATTTGTTGCCAAACTTTTTTTTCTGAAGAGGGTCAGAAAGATACTAAATATCTATTTGTTTTAGTGCTGGGGATGGAACCCAGGGGGCATTGCATATGCTAAGAATGCACTCCATTGCTGAGCCACACCTGGATGCTAAAGGTCACTGTCCACATCCTGCTGCTGTGCAGTCGCGGAGAAGACTGCAAAGGGGACGGGGTGGCTATGCTCCAATACAACTGCTCACAAAAACAGGCACTGGTGGTGGGCCTTAGTGTGCTGACCCCTGCTTTAAACCGAATGTGATCTAAATGACCATAATAAAATCCAAAATTCTAGAAAAGTCTTGATTTTCCTGAACATCTAAAACAGATTTAATATATCCAGTTCCTAAAGACTTTACTGAATATTCTGTTTGTGAAAACTAAACCCCCTTCATATCAACTGGTCCAGCAAAGAACAACATGTCAGGGTCTGGGGAAAGGGAAGCACAGCGTCTTCGCCATAACCAACTACCACCCTGATTTCTTCTTCAGCCATATTACTCATGGAAAAGTTAAACTCAAGAAGAGACCAAAGTTATAAGCTTAACAGATGTTAGCCCAGGTAAACACAGGTTCGGGGGTGGCGGAACTGAACAGTTACTTCCTCTCCTCTTGAAGCCCCCCATGCTCCCCAACCCTACTCTCGCTCTCCTCCCCATCCTCTCTCACCCACCCACTTCGTAGCAGAGCACTTGAGCGCTGTCATATGCTGAAAAGTTTTGGCTTCTCTTCTCAGCTGGGCTGCCCTGAGCTCCAAACCATCAGACCAAACCAGTACCAGCTCCCAACCTGGGAGTCAAGTCACCTTGCAAAGAGCTGGGAATCCGTCAGCACAGCAACTGGATAAGCCTCTCAGATGCTGTTTTTTCTCAACAACATGCAAACACCTTTCAAAATGTGCCAAACTCAGTGCTGCACTGGACTATAAACACTGTAGTCAGGTCAGGGGGGCATCAGTGGCGAGGGACATAGGCATTTGGGATGACTAGGGGCAATTCTCACATCAGGGCGGACTCTTGACATAGCTCCAATCTTCCATACTCATCTGTCAGCGAAGGGTGTAAACAATGGCTTCAAGGTAAACAGCGACACCTGTGGCTGCCATTTTATGATGGATCCACTGAGCACTAATCAAACCCGATACCAGGCACGGTAGTTTCAGCCCTCCAGACACACATCCCAAATGGGAAGCAACCTCACGAAGACTGGGGACCAATAGACGGTGTAAGCAAACTCATAATCATGCCAAATGTACCCAGGCCAAGCTGGTTGAGTAGTCTAACTCCTCTAAATTTTTCCTTTGTTTTCATGGTGCTGGGGACTGAACGCAGTTCCTCATATGTGCTAAGCACATGCTCTGCCACCGAGCACTCCTGCCACCTGTTACCGTCTCTACAGGTCCATCTTCCCCCAACTCCACTCTTCTTCCCTTCCCTCCTCCCGTGTTCCCCTGCTGCTACTTTCCATGCCTATAGTGCTGTTTCTAAAACAAATTGTTAGGCATTAGGAAGACAATGTTAACACTGGTTTACAAAGCCGCACTCAGTCCTTCCCAGGGTAACCCAAGGCCACTGGTAACTCAAAGCCACCCTCCCAGGTCAAGGCAAAGGCTTGGCCCTTGCTTAGGTCTCCCTACCCATGGGTAGCAGCGGCTGTGGCCATGCAACCTGGACAACACGCTCTTTGGCAGAGACCAAATTAGAGAAATGGTATGAAGAGAGAACATACCGACCCCTTACCTTTTGTCCTTTATCCTTCTGAAACACAAAGACGGGCGGAGCAATGGCAGGCTTTTCTGCAAAAAGAAAAATTGGTTTTTTTCCCCCCAACACCATATTCACATAGTAAACAAAGCTACATTTGATTGTAAAAAGTTTATATATAAAACTCCACTGAAGATTAAACTGCTCTATAACAGCTTCTTCACTGGGACACTTGGGTGTGGACGTGGGCTTTTCTGGTGAATGAAATTCAAACCTGATGAGATGACTTGAGCCCCTTTTTATGTGCATATTGTATAACCCAAAAAATGCTTTTACAACTCTGAGGACAAGCATGTGCATGTGAATGAGAAGGCACTGGGCAGCTGCTCTCCAGCTCCATCCAGGGAGCCTTGCAGAAGGCCGCTTGGGATGCCAGCTCTTTATCGGACACCTCCTGAATCCCAAAGGTTGGAGACCAATTTAGTTTCTGTTTTATTTTTAAAATCTGCAGCCCAGAAGGTGACAAGCCTGCAGCCTCTGGCACATGGCTCTTGCTCTTTGAAGAGCTTGTGAGGTCCAGCAATCACAACATTGGGCCTGGATGTCCACGTAAGTGCTCATTAAAAAGGAATGATTTATGGAGTTGCTAAACAGCTGCTGAAGGAGGAAACACTATGGTACACGGGACATTCTGCTACCTGATGGGACAAGAGCTACATAGCCTGTGGTTCCTACCACTTGTTGCCTACCAAGGGCTATAGCTCTTTGTCACTCCATCCTGACACAGCAGCTTAGGAAGCCTCTGCTGTCCACTCTGGGACATGCTCATGAGGACTCTTGAACTCCAGGCCTTGGGCCTGCATGCACTCTCAAGAATCCTATGGGGTGCAGTAAGAAAAGCTGTTAACCTGGTGGCTACATGTCACGTGCTGTGCCCTGTCACCTCCAAGGCCCTGCTCTCCTGGGGCCCCTCTGTGGGGAGCCAGATGCTGACCCAGTAAGGGTGCACAGGCACTGCATTAGCATGTCAAGGGTGCTCTGAGTAGGGAGGTGGTGATGGGGAAAGGCCCCTAGGAGGGAGCTGTGCCAAGATCTCAAGAAGTGCTGACAGGGACAGTGGCAACTCAGGTGCAGCTTTTAGGATGACAGGGATAGGGGACATAGTGTGGCTCTGTCCAGGACCTAAGGAAGAGTTTTAAAGGGCCTGGGGAAGCACCACTGAGGTTAAGAGAAAAGTCTGGGAAAGGGGAGTGAGGGTAGAATGGCCAGTGAATGCAACTGCTGAGAAAGACAGGCCTGGGCGTGGGTTTTAGGAGAGAAGGGGCGTGCAGGGGGTGTCTCCAATCAGGCCTGCACACTTCCCTAAGCCGCCATCTCCCTAGACAACCCAGAATGAATGAAAGAATGAATGTGCCTCTGCCAGACAATAAAGGACACTGGGTGAAGGCTAGAGGGACTCTGGGGACAGCAGCTTATCCATACTGTGTCTGTGGCCAGGGATCCTGGAGACCTTCTAGTGCTGCCCCCGGGCCCCAGAGGCCCAGAACCAGGGCAGGACCCCACTGCCACTTCAGCCTCAACCCTCAATTTTTTTTAGGGAAACACCCTGCCCTACCCCTCCAGCCAGGCTCTAGGACTAACAAAGACAGTATGACATGTCCTGACCCAGGGGACACTAGCACGTGAATATAGCCAGGCCTGTTTGTTGGAGCTACTGAGGAAGAGGTGCTCTTTCTGCCGGGGCGGCTAAGCTGGTAGCACGCGAGCACGGCCATCCAGGAGGCAAGTGGAGACGGACCCAGTGGGAAGGCTGACTCCCAGCAACACTGGTGGAGGCCTGTGCTGGAGCTTCCCAGCGTTAACCCTGCCCCAAGAATTTTTGCTAGCTTTTGCTGGAGCTGGTCTCAGCTGGACATCTGCTCCTGGTCACTAAGACCACAGCCTGAGAGGGGCTGCTGCAGCCCTAATTAGACAGTGTGGAGGAAACCCTGGACAAGTCTCAAGCCAGGTGGCAATACTTGTTCCTCTGCAGCAAGTATCGCCACCCGCCCCACCGTCTGTCTCTCCTGTGACATAAAATGGGAGATCAGACTCTGCTTCATTCCCCTCGGCATCCTGGTCATAGCACTTGGCGCACTGTGGGGATTCCACAAATACTCGACGAGGGGATGCGTAAGTAGGGCAGAGAAACTGAATGCAAGGCAAAGACGCACAGCGCCAGCTAGGAAGGAAGAGCTGAAATGTGGAGAATCTTTTGGGCGCCGGGGATGAGGACTGTGTCGGCTGTGCTGCAGGCACACAGGAAGCTGCAGCCGCTACAGGAGACCTGGGATGCTACAGTGCAAAGGCCCTGCCCAGAGCTACGTGGACCGTTAGGCAAGGTCAGTGGGGTGCGAGCTGTACAGAGGGGCATTGGTACCTTCACTCCATGCTCAGCTGGGAAGAGCGGGAGGTTACAGAAGGGGACGTGAAGGTGGAGTTCCGAAAGCAGCCAGCCGGCAACACTCACCCTGGCTCCTGCCATCTTCTGTGCCTCTACTCTCACAATCTCTGGCCTCCACAGAACAGCCAGAGCCAGTGGTGTGAAGTGCACACTTAACTCAAGGGTCCCAGCTCCTTCACACAAGCACCCACCCCCACTTTCCACGTGGCTAATGTGGCCCTGAAGAGCCCACTGCCTCATGCGCCCACACCACAGTGCCCTCCTGCACTCTTGCATGGTTTTGTCCCTCTGCCTGGACACACAATGACCTTTTCGGTCGCCAACACTGACTCCTATATAGACATTGCCTCCCTCAGGAAACACCTCGTCTGAACTACATACCTGTCCCACTGCGCGCCGTCCTGAGCACACACCGCTGGTGTGTATCAGGACACGGGTCACTCCAGGCTACCTGCCAAGGAGGACGAGAGACCAGTCTCTGCAGAGCTCCGGCTCCCATCATATGACCAGAGCACACCACCTAAAAGCCATTCTCTCCAGTCACATACACAACACAGCTGCTATGGAATCATAAATATTTATTAAGCCCTTATTCTGAGCAAGGCACCATAGGAAGAATGGAGAACAGGAAGCTGGGGGTGAAATGTGATTAAAAAGGGATGCGTCTGCACCTGAGCGCCTAGCTGGATGTGCTTCCTGGCATTGACCCCAGGGACGGAAGCCCTATGACAGCAGCCTCTCTGCTTTCTTCCCTTTTGTGCCCCAGTGCCACACATAGAGCCTCACACACCACAGGCACTTGACAAGCAGCTGCTGAGTGGAACACTACCCTCCACAAAG
This sequence comes from Aplodontia rufa, assembly GCA_004027875.1. Taxonomy (NCBI): domain Eukaryota; kingdom Metazoa; phylum Chordata; class Mammalia; order Rodentia; family Aplodontiidae; genus Aplodontia; species Aplodontia rufa. Next base: position 96,852 of record PVKS010000177.1, read on the forward strand.
AATGGACCTGCTGGGGCATGATGAGGGTCCTCTGGAGGGACAGGAACAACAGGCTACATCATGGCAGATGGCTGCCCACTCAGCCCCCAGGCCCCGCTGACGGCAGGCTTGGTGTTTAAGACTAACCCAACCACTAACTAAACTGCAGACAAGACCCTCTGTCACACTGCTACCCAAAACACCAAGCATCAGGGTCACATACACTTCAGTTCCGCTCAGCTGGAGCAGGGCCAAGCCTGTGACTACAGACTGGTGCTGTCACAGAACCACCATACTTACCAGTCCTGTTCCGAGGACGGGAACAGTCTGCTCTGGCCAGGCCCAGAAGTGGCACTTGTGCTACCCACAGCCCATGTCGTCTAGGCCTGGACAGGGACACCAGCAGCAAGGCTTCCACAACCTGCTCCAATCCCCACCCAGCTTTTCCTTCACTGCGAAGGGAAAACTACCACGGGAGCTGGCTAGAGACCCAGGACACTAGGATACGAACATATGCAAATATCAACCACACGCTGAATGCTCTGCTCAGCTCCACTCAGATTCTGTCAATCAAATGCTCTGGGTTTTTGGTTTTTCCCTACGAAATGCTCCCTGACCAATTAATCTCCAGTGGGCCTGGAGATTAGCTCACATCAGCATTTTAAAAGATAGGAAGACCAACAAAAAGGAATCCTTTTGTTTCTTTTTCTTTTTTTGGTGGGAGGGGGGCTGCTGGGGATTAAACCCAGTGGCATTTTACCACTGAGCTGTAGCCCAGCCCTTTTAGCGTTTAAATAAAAAATTAAATAAAAAATTCCTCAAAATAATGAGGAAGGGTTTCCCTAAGTTGCATAGGTCCTCACTAACTTGCTGAGCTGGCCTCCTGATTTACTGGGATTACAGCCTCCTTGAGCCTCTGCACCTGGAAGGAGCCTTTTTGGACTAAATCCTCCCCAAGGGTTTGAGGAGGGACATGCACTTCCTGGATCACCTGTGATGAGGCCTGAGCACAACATACTTCAGGCCAACACCATGTGTACAGTGTGGTAGGGCTCTGAGCCTTTCATTTCAAACACCCCAGCCCTGGGTGTGAGGCGCTTCCTTCCACCACAGGCTCCCTCTCTGACCTGTCAGCACTTTCTAGGGCACTGCATGCCAAGGCCCAGAAGGCGCCCGTCTGAGTCAATCCCCCACTGCACAAACCTCATTCCATGGAAAGGAGAGAGCAAGGAACTGGCCTGCACCCCAGACACCTCGGGGGTAGAAGACTGCTTCCCAGCCCTGTAGGGTGCAGGCTTCTCAGACCCTGTCTTGGACTCCTTCCTACCTTTGCCACACTGTTCACAGCAAAGGTGTCCTCCAGTGGGATTTCTCAAAACCCCTGATGTTCAGCACGTGGCCAGCACTCTCTGAGCACTTTGCCGTGTGCCAGCTTTTCATGCACCACCTCATCAAGTCTTCACAAACTCCTCTTCTTTGACAGGAAAGGAGAGGGTGCTTGTCCAAGGTGGGCCAGGTCTCCAACCTGGGTGGGCCTCATTTTGAAGCCCAGGCTCCCGAACACTGCACAGCACTGCACTGTACTGCACGGCACTGTCCAGGCCCCTCAGGTGCAGAGGGGAGGGGATGAGACCCACCCCCTTCGCTTCCTCCCACCTTTCCTGTGCGGAGGCCTCAGAGCTCTGAAGCAGACACTCTTTTTTTTGAGGAGTGACATCAGGAATAAAGCAGGTGTCAGCTAACATTCTAGATAAACACCTGTGGAAGAGCACAAACTAAATGAAGGAGCAGGTGATGAGTTGTGGGGTCGGACTGAAGCTGGTTCCACCCATCATGTGACTGCCCGCTTCTGAGAACAGTGTGCAATTATGCCAACGGCAGATCCTTTAAGATCTGTCAAGAAAAGAATCACACCCGTTCCAAGGTGCACACTCAATGGTGCAACAAGTTACATTCTGTCTTTTCTGTCAAGGGTTTAAGGATGGAATGCTTTGCATAACACATTCCGAATCCACAGACACACTCTCCCCGCTTCCTCCCACATGAACTAATTTTCCTCTTTGCTTTGGAGGGAGTAATGCACACATGTGGAACCCACAGCACGCCTGCTCCCAAAATCGCACCCGATACCTAGGCTGTCTCCAGCCTCTGTGATGGACAGTCTCCTGTGAAATGACACAAAGGAAACTGCACATCCAAGGAAGCAGGCAGAAGCAAATCTGCAAAACCTCTGCCTTTTCTGTTTATTCCCCACTAACTGATGTCTCCTACACCTGCCAGGCTGTCCCTGGCTGGACAGCCACTTAAATATTCTTATCTGTTAAAAAAAAAAAAGAAAAAATAAATACACACGCGCGCGTATACTTATTTTGTGTTGGCATTTCACCAACACAAACAGCAGTCTATTAGTACATGGTAACTGCTTTAACCTGGCGACACCTCTCATCTCAACTTCCCAGTCACTGACTTTTCTGGAATTATGAACAGCCCTGTGCTGTAACATGAAGACAAACCCGTCCCTGACATTGGCTCTATTCTCTAACTAATTCTTCAGTGAAGAATGGAACTGACCTTAAACACGCTGCTGCTAGGCCATGCCTCTCCAAAGCTCAGGTGCAGGTCCTCAGTGCTCCTGACCGAGCTCATGGAGGGAGGAGCGCGGCCCAGGCAACTATTTTCTTTTTGGATTTTTCCTCCAGCAAGTCTCAGCGAGGCTCATGGAGGTCCCGGGGCACAGCACGTAGGTGATGCCTTACATGTCAGGCACTTCTTTCTGGTATGCTCTTCATCCTGCAGCCACCTTCCCCTTCCAAAACCCAAGCTGATTTCCAACACTAGTCCTACTGCCAGACCCCTAAACCTCCAACGAGAGCAGAAGCAAGGAACCACTAATCATATTTGTTCAGTGGCCTCGTCCAGACATCAGACAGTTGCTTTACACTCAGTCTCCCTGAGCGTCAACACATTGCCCTGACGGGAATCATTAGTTATCACCTCTGATTTGTGAATCACGAAATAAGCCTGAGAGGCCTTGGACAAATGAGGGCCTTGCTAGAAGTCACAGGGTTGGCAAATGGCACAGGACCACACCCTGCTTTGCCCGACTTCCAAGCTGGGTGCCTCTCATTCCATGAGGGCCAAGCCACATCTGCCTTCTTTATCTTTGTACTCTCTGGCCCTGCAGTTAAACCCTCCTGTCACCTCCATTCCTGTCCCACATGGACTGTAAGCCCCCAGCATGGACCTGCAGCCTGGGTTCCTGTGAGCCTTGAGACCAGCAGAAAACCCAAAGCTTATCAAACAGGTAAAACATACAAAGTCTGCAGCCTTGCCTGAAACTGTCAGAGAAATGTGGTGATGAGCTCCGATGGCACTTTTGTGTCCTGCCACTAGGTGGCGAAACATGGGCATGTCCAAGGAGAAGTGAAAGTGGATAAAGGTTTTGGAGAAAGTTCCAGCAAAGAACTGAAAGCCCCTCTATAAAGTGCCTGGAAGGAAATATCCAAGGGCTAGAGAACTTGTGCTGAATCAGGTGACCAAAAGTGGTGAGCCTTGGTTGGGTTGTTGGCACTTACTTGTAATCCCAGCGACTGCAAGGCTAGGGCAGGGGGATTTTAAATTTAGCCTGTGTAATTTAGCAAAACTCTCTCAAAATAAAAAAATTTTAAAAAGGGCTGGAAATGTAGCCCAGTGGTAGAGTTTTTGCCTCGCATGCATGGGACCCTGGTTCAATCCCTAGTACTGCAAAAAACAAATACAAACAAACATGGGTGACGCCTGGAATCCCAGCCTCAATCACCTGAGGTGAGGATCCTGGGCAAGAGACCTCCTGTACTATGTCCTCCGTAGGGAAACAGGGCTGTGACTGCACCCTGGCACTTAGATTAGAATCATTCAGAAGATGGGGTTAACACCCCAACTGAGCACACCCCAAAGTATGGGTCAATTGCTCAGGTCCCCAGCAATGATCAATGCCTCTGGCTTGGTTCCTTCTAGGGGACAGAATTGGGTCCAGGAGCGGCTTGGACGTTCAGGACATTTGATGCAAGTGTTCAGCAGCTCAGAATCCCGGAGCCCTTCCGAGGTGATCTGAGGGAAGGCCTGCCTGTCAGTGAGGCTCCCAGCTTTGGCAGGGTTTCTTGAGCTAGTGCCTGTCTGCCGTGTTCCAGGTCCTGAGATCAGCACTGGAGACAAGGGTGAAAAGGCAGACAAGGCCTCAGCTCTTTAGCTGGAAAAGTCAGAAATCAAGTGCCCAGCTGCACACAGAGATGACTGGCTAATTCTGGGGATAAGTGCCACAGAAAGCAGCAGGAGTGGGGAGGGGAAGGGCTGGAAGGCCTCTCTGAGGGCCTGTGTGAGCCTCCGACATGCCAAGAAGGGACAGCAGGTGAAGGAAGGCAGAGGGAATCCCAAGTACAAGGGTCCTGCCCACAGAATGGGCTCCTGGAGGCATGTGTGGGAGGATGGAGAAGGCCAGAGGAAGCTTGGGGCCCAGAGGCCATGGAGAGGACTCAGGATTGTGTAAAGGGAACCAGCGGAGGGGTCCAAGCAGGGAGTGACACAATCTGTTTTATATATTTTAAAAGGCACCGCTGGTAGTGGTTCCTTCTCCCCATTTTTGTTAGAATATTTTTAATAATACAGATTCAGTATCCCATATCCCAAGTGCTTGGGACCGAAAGAGTTTTGGAGTTCACGTTTTTGGGGATTTGAGAATACTTGAACATACCCAAATCTAAACATGAAATTCATTTATGTCCCCTGCACACCTTGCAACACATAGCCTGAAGGCAATTTTATACACTGTTTTAAAATAATTTTTTTCTTTCTTTAGTACTGGGGATTAAACCCAGGGATGATTTGTCACTGAGCCACATCTGCAGCCCTTTTTAAATTTTTTTGAGACAGGGTCTCACTACGTTACTTAGGGTCTAGTTTAGTCACAGAGGCTGGCTTTGAACTTTAGATCCTTCTGCTTCAATCTCTCGAGTCACTGGGATTACAGGCATGCACCACCATACTCTGCCCAATTTTAAAATAAGTTTCTGCATAAAATTAGGTTTTGTGATGGAGAATCTTCCACATGTGTCATGTCAGTGCTCAAAGTATTTTTAATTTTGGGACATTCTGGATTTCATGTTTTCAGATTACAGATGGTCAGCCCGTAAAATGTTGGAGATGATCACACTGGGAATGCTGAGAAGAGTGTATCTCAGTGAGATGGAGCATATAGGAGGGGACCACTGAGAAGCCTCTGGGAGTCACTGAGTCTAGGAGTGGAGGTGATGATGATGGCTCACATAATCTGGTGGTTTTAGAAGGGGACAAATGGGATACAGTCCAGGTATTTTGGAGACAGGCTGTGCTGGTGCCCTTCGCTGTTGGACCGAGATGGGCATAACCAGCTTGCGAGTACCTCCTGCTGTCACTGGAACATGCCCTCAGCTAACTTAACTCTCCACAGACAGGGCAGGGCTTGCCTCCAAAAGGTGTTGGGGACGACTTAGACCCAGGCCCGGGACTCTTCATGTCCCCAACAGCCACCAGCACCCTTTCTCCTCTGAGTGGAGGTAAGGCCACAGGAAGCTCAGGCCCATAGGCCACAGAGGAGTTCGTTTTCTCATCCTCACCTGCTGAGAGAGCCCAACTCTCTTCTGTCTTGTTCTTATAGTTGCAATGTGAGAATTAATTCTGGGCAAGCAAACCCCCCCAAATTCTGTGTGGTAGAACCCTAGATGAACTCAGCAGACACTTTAAACTTACTGCAAAAGGCAAGGCTTGTCTTCTGAAGATGTGCACGGAGTAACTACTACTGTACCTAGAACCTCTCATTTTTCTTGCAGCACTGTAAATAGTGACAGTGAATGCCATGTCTTGCATGGGTCAGTTTTGGGGAGGAGAATAAGTCCCCATTAACTTGATGGGACTGATCCACTGGAGAGATGAGTGTGGATTCCTGACTTACTGGCTGGAGATGGACATGCTGGTGCCAGTGGCCCTTCCTGCTCACATGACTTTGGCCTTCAGTCCCTGTAAACTCAGAGCAGCTCTGGCATTCTGTCAGTCCCTCATCTTGGACCTGAAGACTGGGCTGAAGGTCAAAGAAAATACTGTTTCTTCTTAACAGGGAGAGGCAGCCCCTGATGCCTACCTGGCTGCCAAAAGGCCATAATGGAAAAAAAGTCCGAGAGGAGGAGCCCTGTATTCTGGTTAACAAGTAATTTCTTCCTAGATAGCTTTATTTAATCCTACTACCCAGCTGTTCTCATCCGGAAGTAACTTTGGCCCCCTGGAGACACTGCCAATGTTTCAGAACATTTTTGGTTATGGCAATGTCAGGGTGGGGGTCTTAACGGCACCTATGGACACAGTAGATGGAGAACAGGGATACCAGTCAACATCCTCTGATGCACAGAACAGTCCCCTAGCAGAGAATGAACGATCTGTTAGTTACCCCATGCACATGTTTAGAATGACAATGGCAAGTACGTTGAGGTACCTATACCTTGCATTATTTGGGGACAAAAAAAAAAAACACCAAAATAAACTCCCACTAAGGTATATGGTATAAAAGACCCCAGCTTCTGGGAGGAACTCCTCTCTCCCTTCCTACTCAGTGTGTGAATTTAAACCTGTACAGCATCCTAGGACCTCAGCAGGGCAGATACAACTCTTTGGTGCCAAGGGACTCCCTAGCCCATGGTCCTCATTTGGAGGTATCCATAAAAGAACACTTAGCAATATACGGAGATAGTTTTTCCTTGTCACGCCTGGAGGTGGGAGGAAGGTACTAGCATCATGTGAGTAGAGGCCACTGGTGATGCTAAATATCCCACAATGCAAAGGATAGCTCCCACCATCCTTTCAAAAAACCTGCTCTTCCGCAACCCAATTCTCTGTCCAAACAGAATCAGGTTAGCAGAAACTGACATGGTCCCACATGCCACTAGGTCAATTACCCTACAGTTTCTCAACAATTCTCAGACTTGCTTATGTCATTCCTATTTTACAGATGCAGGAACTGAGGTCAAACAACTTGCCCAATGTTCTGGGCAAGCAAGTGGCCGAGGCAAGACACAAATGGAGTCAGTTCAAGTGCTTCCAACTGTGCCACAAGCTGTCAAGGAGAACCTGCTAGCCAGGTCTGGTTTAGAATTCTCCCGAGGCTGGAAGCGGAGCAGAAACCCACACTGATCTCATTACAGGTCTTACTCGGGTCCTGTGCGCTGAGTCTCCGTTATCACATGCCAGCAGTTGTCAAAGTTTTTGGTCTCAAGACCCCTTTCCATGCTTGTAAATGACTTGGATCCCTAAGTGCTTTTGCAAATGAAGGATAAGCTACTATAATACTTACCATATTAGGAAATAAGCCTAAGAAAATTTCAAAACACTAGTTAATTAAGTAAGGATAATGAACTTGGAAACAACCTAAACAACATATTTTTTTGGAAAAACTATCTTCAAAAACTAAAATAACTAATGAGAGGAGTAGCATTTTTTTTTTACGTCATGACAAATCTCTATAATGTGTGGCTTCATAGAAGAAAGCTGACTTCTCTTACTTGCTTCTGTTGATGTCATATGTAGAAACATGGCATGTCACACACCCACTGGAAAAGACTCCCATCCAGGCAAGAATAAGAGTAAAGAAGCATCATGTCTTTATATTATTATGAAATTAGTTTTCAACTTGCAGTTCTGAGAAGGTCCTGGGTACTTCCAGGGACCCCTGGACCAACTTTGAGAAACAGTCATGCTACTCTCTGAATACCAGTATTTCAAGAACACCAAATCCTGAACTAATTACCATCCATTAGGAGTTTTATGCTGAGGGTCTATGTTACAAGCACTCTGAGTACAGAGAATGCCAAGTCTGATAGGCTGTATGTTAGGGTTGAACCGCAAACGGCAACCAAGGTCAGACAGACACCAGAAAGGGAGGAAGCGTGCCAGCTCCTGAGCAACACGGTATGGGGTGGTGGTGTCCAGAAGGCAGTGCGGTCTATCTCCAGGGCAGCAAAACATTACAGTGCAAGACGCTGGTCAAAGGTTGCTCCTGTTTTTCAGGAGAAATAAAAAATCTGACTATTTCCACCCTCAAATCTCAGAATTTTAAAGTCTTGGCTCCTAATTAAAAAACAAAGAGAAACCCAAGTGGGTCAAAATAAACACATCTGCTTGCCCCTCAGGCAAGTTTGCAACTTCTGCCTATAGTTCAACTCTGACTTCCTGTCATAAAACACCTGTGAGTTTTTAGAACTACAGATGCTCTAGATATCTGGCAACATTTCAGAGCAAGTGGCCTAGGCAGCAGTTCTTATTCTCTTCAATATGCTCCTTAAGCAAGGGTGAAACACAACCAGGGTCTAGTTTCATGAGTGCTATGCCACAGCACCAAGTGCCAAGACCACCAAGGAGGATGCAGATTGGGGGCCTGAGGGTGGGAGGACATGAGGGCTTCATGTTGATCCCCTATGCCATGTAGTTCTCTACAGTACAAAAGTCAGACCATGCTTTTAGACCAAGGATCCACTGGAAGATCCACTGTGTAAAGGTGTCAAAAATAATTCCCCTTAAAACAAAACAAAGAAAGCCTGCTGTTGCCACCACCACTACCAGATCTGGAGTAGACAAGGATGCAAACACATCTGCCTTCTGATGGCTTTACAGCACCATGGAGAGCTGCCGAAGCTCCACCCAGCCAAAGCTGGCCTTCTAGGCCTTTCTTGTGTCGTTTTCCTTACTGTGTATGTACCCTTCTCAGATCCCCCACTGCAATGCAACCAATCTCATCTTCTACCATGCCTGGCCTATACTGTGTCTAAACTCACAGCCAGCACTCGACCTATATCTGAAGTGTTCCCTGCCCACCCCTAACAATTGTCCCTCTCCCAAACTCCATTCCAAGCACATGTGGAGCAAAACTTGTCTGGTTCCTGCTGCCTTCACGCACTCCAAACCATGCAGAGCTTCAGCACACACCAATCCAGCCTGACTCTACTTCCCAGCGAATGTCTCAGGCTAACAGGACCGCTGGTCTAATTCCAGTGTCCAGGTACCTGAGAAACAAGCTGAAGACTTGGTTGAAAGTTTTACAGAACTATAAGCTTCTCTGTCTACATATGGGATCCCTGGGCAAAACTTAAACTTTCTTCCAAGTGTGTAAAGGTTCTGTGGCCTCTAGGCTATTATTACTCTCCTTGGCCACCTCAGGCCAATTCTGCTACAGAGAAAAAATAGGAGGCACATTCAAGTCCACAGGACAGATCCCAGAGTTCACTTTTGTCATAAATTCAGGAAAAATTTCAAACACTTATTTTCCCTTTATTCCAAAAATTAAGTTTAGGGCAGGGAAAGGTGATGACAAAAAAAAAAAATGCATGAATGAAGATTTTTTACTATTTGAGTTCTAATTAGTAAAATTTCAGTAGCATCTAATCCCCTAAGTCAACAAGAAAGATGCAAAGCTAAATTACCCCTGAAACTCTCCAGACTTGCACTGTGTCAGACTAGATCAGGGTTCTCAACTTGGAATAATTCTAACCCTGAAGGGACCTGGGAGACGTCTGTAGACCTTTTGGCTGTCATGACTGGAAGCAGGGCAGGATATGCCATTAGCATGTAGTGCGCAGAGGCCAGGATGGTGACAAAGAGCCTGGTGCGCACAGGGTATGCCCCCCACAGTGAAGGACCTGCTCTCAGACGTCTACTGTGCTGAGGCCGAGAAACCTCAGGTTGAATGCCACACAACAAATGCAGAAGGAACGCAGGAAGACCTCTGGCCAGCTCCTGGTCTCCCACCATGGCTCACCTGCGGCCATCTCAGAGTGGGGCAGACTCACTCCTCATTGTCATTCTTTGCTGAGCCCTTGATCTACATGCGTCGCCTCTTCACTCAACCCACTGTAGGAGAACCAGCTCGCACCTGAGGAGCTGAGACCAGTGCCTCAATCCACCCAGTCCTCACAGCACCTCGAGATAGGGGATCTTTATTCCCGATTTATTGGTGAGCACACAGGCCCCACGTCACTCGTGAGAGCACATGCAGATGGAAGCACATGCCCTGTGCAGAGTGGAGCTGTCCCCGTCACTTCATGCCTCCACTGGGGCTTTTCTGCACTCTGCCCCAGGAGAAGTGACTGTGTGCAGAGGCACTTCTGAACATCATGATCCCCGGGGTAGGGGGTGTTACCAGCATCAGGGATGCCAATATGCTGTCAAACATACAATGATGCACAAGACAGGACAGCACTCTTCCCAACAGAGATTTATCCAGCCCCAAATGAAAACAGTACCAAAACTGAGCACCTTGCCTTATATTGTCTCCCAGGTTTCCACATTTATGTGCACAGGCCAGCAAGGAACGAGTCACCTTTTAACGCTGAAATCTAGATTCCAAAATTTCCTTCACTTCAAATGTACTTTGCTCACTCTCTTCACGTGCTTCTTTACCTGAGACAAAGCTCTGCCTTTGAATCCTGACGCAGTCCACACAGTGTGGAAAAACCCCAGAAACAGCATGACCAATGAGTTCAGGAGATATCAAGAGTAAAATGCCAGGCAGGGGAGACTCCCTAGACTCAACTGTAAAACACACTCCTAGGAGAGAAGCATTGCACTGGACTCTTAAAATAAGTCACAGACCACAGGACTACCGAGAAAGGGCCGTGGGAACTGCTGTCTCCTCATGAGATCACTCTCACAACAAGGGCCAACAGGACGCAGTCCTGGACACACAACTGAAGACATTTCCTTGCACAGAGCACAGCATACCTAACCTGATCTGCTGAAACCTGTGCTTCTCAACCCCAGCTGCATATCAGAATCACCTGTGCTGCCCTCCAACTGTCCAGATGCCTAGGACAATCTGGACATTCCCTCACAGAACCAGAATCTACAAGGAGTGGGGACAGGGCATCTGTGTGTTTACAAAAGCTTCCCAAGTGATTCTGATACCCAACCAGGGTATACTTCACACTGACACGCAGATGTGATCAGTCCAAAGGAGAGACACAGAGAATGGATGGAGGAGGGACTTGGAACGTGAGGATGGACCAACTTAGGTTTCCAGTGTGGAAAGGCAGAGCCAAGAGGATGTATGGAGCTTACATAGCAAGAGGGAGAACACAGCTATAAGACAGTCTCTACGTTTCAAAATACAAAGATAAGGAAATTCTACTTCACCTAGTGGATGAGACATCAAACATCCTAGGTGGCTGTATGTGCTAAAAACAGAACTGGGGACTTCAAGAAACATAAAAAGATTGATTAAAGGATGGGAGGAATATCTGAGGTATAGAAATCTACTAAAACCTGATCTTCTGAGAACTATTGTCACTAGTGTGAAGACAAAATGGTGTGGCATTTATTAGGGAAAAACATTTTAGTACAAACTATTCCACCCCTCTATTTTACACTTATCCATTCAATATGCAGTTTGTGACAGCTTTTGTGTACTATGCAACGAACAGTAACCCCTTGAAAACAGCACATCATAATTTTCTTTGTGCTCAAAGGCACCCTTCACAACAAGGATTCACACTAAAGAACTCATCAACTCATTAGTTCACCAAATACATTTGGGTACCTACTCTGTGCCAAGCACTGTTCTAGATGCAGGAGTTCCACCAGTGAGCATGACAGACATTCCTGCCCTTGTGGAGCTTATATTTTAGTGGAGGGACAGTCAAATAACCAAGTAAAACCTAGCATGCTGGGTAGGGTGGGGATATGTGCTGTAAAATAAGGCAGGGTAAAGTGGATAGGAAAGGTGGACACAATTCAATGTAGGTGGCCAGAGAAGTCCTTAATGATAAAGTAGCATATGAATAAAAACCTGGAGGTACAGGAGCAAGCCATGGGGACATTTAGGGAAAACTGTTGCAGACAGAGGAACCAGCAGCAAAAAGGACTAAAAGGAAGGAGACATGGCCCATTCAAGACCCTGTCAGTTACAGCAGAGCAAGTCAGGAAGAGAGTGATGGAAAGAACAGCAGTGAGGTATTAGGTGCCATTCTGGCTTCTGGGTTACAAGGGTGCCTGTGGGTACAGGTGGACGTAACGGAAGCCCAAGTGGAGGCAGTGTTGGCGGTGGGAAGTCATCCCCCTGGAAATATTTTTAAGGTAGAACTGACAGAATTTACTGGGAATTACAAGAGGAATCAGGAGTGACTTCAAAGTTTTGGGCCTGAGACTTGCCACTTAGTATAGGGGAGGAATGATTGGGGGATGGGAGGTTGGGACAGGTGGCTGCCCGTGATGTCAGATGTGCTTATTAGGCATCCAAATGGGGAGGTGAAATATGTTGGACATACAGCTCGAATTCAAGACACCACGGGGGCTCAAGATGTACAACTACAGAGTATGTCATCCTGATTCCCATTTCTTTATCCAACCCTTCCAAATGGATCTCATGAGTTGGAGTGCTCCCACCCTCCATGGGCTCCTGTGCCTTGCAAGAAATGGAGAGCTAAACGGTCAACAATGGGGGACTGTAAAACCAGATCTCTTTGGTTCACTTTCCTGCTCCTTCCGGTGTGACCTGCCTTGGGTAAATGAGGCAACTACTCTAACTCAGTTTCCTCACAGGAGAATGGGCCTACCAATACCTACTCCATGCAGCTTTGGGGGGCACTAGGGAGATAACAGTAGGTGCCACCCCAAATGCGCCCCAAGGCTGATCACTTACTACACTGCATGAGTGCGGGTCAGTATGGGAACGCCAGGGAGCACCGCAGGGGGAACCAGGGGACAGGTAGGGCTTCCCTGCAGTTGGGCACAGAGAAAAGGAGAGGGCTAAAAATAGAACCTCGGAAGTCTTCAAGCTAGAGCAGACATCAGCCTGGCCGCTTCCTCTTGGGGATTTGGAAGCGTACCCTTGTCCAGAGTGCTCGGGAGGGATATCAGCGTGCCACAGAGGAAGGAATCACTTCTGTGTCTGGTAGCGCTGCCAAAAAATAAGGGGGACGTGCAAAAAGCTTCTGGCAGCCCGGATCCTGAGGCCGGGCCTAACTGGGGACACGCGGCGCCCCGAAGGACCTGCAGGGAACTGGCGGGAACCGGGGTGCAGAGCTCGAGGCGGGGGTGGGGTGAGCGCAGCACCGGCTCCCTAGGTGCTCGGGTGGCTGCCCCAGGCCGGGACCGGGACGCGGGGCGAGGGGGCGGGGAGGGAGCGTGGCGCGCTCGGGCCACCACCAGGCCCGAGGTCTATTTACCTCCGCGGCCCAGGCCCCGCGCCGCGCCTCCCGCCCGCTGTGGCCCCGGGCCTGGTCCGCGGGGCGGAAGCGCCTCAGGGTCGCGGCCCGGGCTGCCTCCCGGTTGCTCTGGCTCGCCAGCTACAGGGACTGCGGCTGCCGCGAGTGATGGGCCGGACGACTGAGCCCGGCCTGAGGAGACGGGGCGGGGGGCGGCTGCAGGGCCTCCGGGCCGCCAGAGCGGAGCGGACGGGCCGCCCGCACTCGGGGCCGCCGCGCCCTCCGGCCTGTGGCCCCGCAGCCTCCCTCCGCCCGCTCTCCGGCCGCCAGCTGGCCCCCGACGGCGCCTCCCCTACCTTCGTTCGCCAGGTCCGCCATTTTACTTCCTTAAGCCCTCCCACAAGGCCCCGCGCCGGCCCGGGCTCGCCTGTTTTCTGCCGGAGACCCTTGCGCGTGCGCATTTAACAAGCCGACTCCGAGCGAGGCGGGCAGCCCGCGCCTGCGCGCTGAGTCGCGCGCCGAGACGAGCGCCTACTCGCGCTCCGAGCTCGCGCCTGCGCACTAACCGTCCCCGCCTCCTTTTCCCGCCGAGAGGGGGCGCGGTCTGGGCGGCGCGCGAGGCCGGCGCCGCGGGACCCATCGTGACCCTGTGACTGCACTGCCCTGCTCTCCCGCTGGTGTTCGGGTGTCCCCCGCGGCCAGAGAGCGAGCGGGCCGGTGTGCCGCCTCCGTGACCTTCCGCCAGGTAAACTCCTGGGCCCGCGGGGGCTTCCACACGCACGGGAGCGGAGTCTGGGACCTCACGCCTCAGTTTCCCCATTTGGAGCCAGTACCGTGGGCTAGCGCTTCCTGAAGTGGCGGGAGAGCTCCGACCGCGGGGTCGCGTCCGTCGGGCGCGAGAAGGGGACATAGCACTGGGCCTCAGGTGCCAGCCTGGGGTCAGGTGGGGGACCAGACCTTTGACCTCTGCGAGCTGCGAGAATTGGCGCCCAGGTACAGCCAGACCCGCAGCAGCCCAGGCAAGCTGGGCAGTGGGCCCCGAGGTTCCCCATCTGCGTGTGTTTGGTTGATTATTATTTATTTTAGGCCTTTCCAGGGGTCAGCCCAGGGGTGCTAAACCACTGAGCCACTGAAAAGGGAGCCTAACCGTGGCCATGACAGGCTGCGTTTAGGACAAGAAAGATTTCAGGCCTAGGGTTCTATTTCCTGGAGCTCAGATGGCCGATTCCAGGAAGACCACTAGAACAAAGAGCACACCACATAAGTCAAGATTAGGACTGGCCTTTGGCAAACAATCCATCAGGAGCTGACAAGCCAATGCCTAACACTCCAAACCGTCTATGTCGATATGTTAAGACCTGGGCACCCTAAGCCAATGGAAACATGCCAAACCATGTATGTTGAAAGATCAGCCAATCACGTACTTTGCTTTGTTCAAATTCCCGGCTCTGCTGTGGGGCTCATAAAAATTCTGCTGAATGGAGACTGGAGGGGGGGGGGTGTCTCAGCCAGTACCTGCTGCATCAGTGAACGCTGTGAGTTCAAGCTCAAGCTTGCAATAAAGGCCCTCTTGCTTTTGTGTTGGAGATGGCTCCCTGGTGGTCTTTGGGGATTCACAATCTGGGCACAACAGTTGGGGGCTTGTCCGGGATCCCCCAAGACACCCTCCCTCAGGACCCCTGAACCGAAGGGTCAGTCACCGGCCGATAAGTGTGTTTATGTCTCTGTCTGGCATCATTTTCCTTGAAGAACTTGAAACTGGTCAAGTTCCTGTAGAGGCCTTTTGTATTAAGAGTTGGCAGAGGACCTAGGCTGGCATGCTGGAGGGTCACCAACCAGGAGTCTTGGAAGACGTTCTAGGCCCTCCTGGAGGGAACGTAAGTTTCCCTGAAGAACTTGAAATCGGTCAAGTTCCTGTAGGATTTTAAACTGGTCGTGGGTTGCTCCCATGTTGGGGTGTGAGGCCGTTGGTTTATTTTCGGTTCTGTTTCAGGTCAATCTCTGGCATTTTCCTTGTTTTATTTTATTTATTTTTTTTGTCTGTCTGCTTTCCTAAGTGATGACATGGGGCAAACTCAGACAACTCCCTTGATTCTGATGACCGATCATTTTACGGATGTGCACGCTCACGCTCATAACCTCAGTGTGAACATAAAGAAAGGAAAACTAACGATTCTTTGCAGATCTGAATGGCCCACTTTTGGAGTAGGTTGGCAACCTGAGGGAACATTTGATGTTTGGAAGATCAGAAGTGTAAAATCAAGGGTCTTTCTTAGAGAACCTGAGGGGCACCTGGACCAAATCCCCTATATTTTGGTCTGGGAGGATCTTGTTGAAAATCCCCCTCCCTGGTTAAAACCATTTATTCCAGCAGAAAAGATCCTGGCACTAAAGGCACATTCCATGGAGGAAGATCACCCCAAACCTAGGCCTTCTGCACCCCCATGTTCTATTTTTCAGGGAGACATGGAGGAAAAAGTCATCTTTCCTCCCCTGTATCAACCCAGGGTTCTGGCACCCCCTGAAAACCAGCCCCATTCAGCTGGCGCTGCTGCGGCCACCCAACTGGTCATGGGACTGGCAGCTGGTACGTGAGTAAGGAGCCACCAGGCAGGTTCCCCTGCTGCTCAAGGACCAGCAGATTCAATGGTCCTTCCCCTCAGGGTCATGGGGCCCCCTGAAGAGGAGGGAAATCAGCAGCACCATTATTGGCCCTTTGCCACCAGCGATCTCTATAACTGGAGCTCCCAAAATGCCTGATTTTCTGACAGTCCTAAAGATTAATTAGTCTTTTAGATACCATCTTGTTTACCCACCAACCAACCTGGGACTACTGTCAACAACTCCTCCAGGTCCTTTTCACAACAAAGGAGAGGGAGTATATCCAGACAGAAGCCCGGAAATTGGTTCCAGGAGACAATGGGCAACTGACCACCATCCTAGACACTATCAATGCTGTTTTTCCTCTGTCTCGTCCTGCCTGGGACTTTAATACAGCCGAAGGTAAGGAGAGGCTCCGGGTCTACCGACAGACTCTAATGGCGGGTCTCAAGGAGGCTTCACGAAAGCCCACCAATTTGGCCAAGGTAGGTGATGTGCAGCAAGGTAGAGAAGAGAGTCTGGCCACCTTTTTAGAAAGACTTATGGAGGCTTTTAGGCAATAAAGTCGTATAAACCCAGAAGCCCCTGAAACGAGGGCTGCAGTGATCATGGCATTTATTAACCAGGCAGCCCCAGATATCAAAAAGAAACTGCAGAAGACTGATAGGCTAGGAGAAGAGAGTATACAGGACTTGATGGCAGTGGTGGAGAGGATTTACAATAACCGGGAGACACCCGAGGAAAGACAGACTTGGATGATGGCAGAAGAAAGAAAAATTAAGGCAACCGAGAATGCCAGGCAGGCCCGCAACATGGCTAAAATAGTACTTGCAGCTACTGCAGAATCTCCCGGAGAAAAGAGGAGACTACTAAAGCAATTAGCAAACTGGGCAAGACAAGGACGGATTCAAGCCTAGAATACAGAAAGACCAATGTGCTTACCGCAAGAATACAGGACATTGGGCACGGGAATGTCCCAGTAAGGCAGGGAGAAAAACCCAAGATTTTGAAGGCAGATGCAGGATGCTGGTGGCGGAATCGAGGGACATCAGTGACTAGGGGGAACAGGATTTGGTCCCCCTTCCCGAACCCAGGGTAACCCTTAAAGTGGAGGGGACCCCAATCAACTACCTGGTGGACACAGGGGCCCAAAACTCACTACTATTACAACCTCAAGGCAAATTATCCACCAAGACTTCTTGGGTACAAGGGGCCACTGGGATGAGCAAATACTCATGGACTACCCGAAGAACAGTGGACCTAGGCGTAAGCCAGGTATCCCACTCGTTCATGGTGATCCCAGAATGCCCATACCCACTCCTGGGGCGAGATCTGCTCACCAAGATGGGGGCCCAAATTAGTTTTGGTCCTGGGGGAACATCAATCTTAGATTCATCTGGACAGCCCATCCGGGTGCTCACAATTAATTTAGAGGACAAGTACTGATTGTACCAGGTCCCCGAGCCTCCCAGTGATGACATGGACTATTGCCTCAGGGCCGTTCCTCAAGCTTGGGCAAAAACAGGGGGAACAGGTCTGGCAGATCATCACCCACCCCTCTATGTTGAATTAAAGCCAGGGGCTGAACCTGCCCGAGTCCACCAATATCCAATGGCAAGGGAAGTCTAATTGGGAATCATGTCCCACATCAGGCACCTGCTGGAGGCGAGAATCCTGAGACCATGCCAGTCAGCCTGGAACAGCCCCCTGTTGCCCGTCTGCAAGCCCCACTCAAATGACTATAGACCAGTACAGGACCTGAGGGAAGTTAATAAGAGAGTAATAGATGTGCACCCGACAGTCCCCAACCCCTATACCCTCCTCATCACCCTCCCTCCTAACCACCAATGGTATATGGTGCTAGGTCTTTAGGTCTTAAAGACGCCTTTTTCAGCCTGCCATTGGTGCCCAAAAGCCAAGACATCTTTGCCTTTGAATGGAGTGACCCCAAGGGAATCAGTGGATAATTGATCTGGACCCAACTGCCGCAAGGCTTCAAAAACTCTCCCACAATCTTCGAGGAGGCACTCCATGAGGATCTTGGTGAGTCCGTACCAACCACCCTCAGATCACTCTTCTGCAATACGTGGATGACCTCCTCATAGCTGCAGAGGACTTTGAGACTTGCATGCAGGGCACACGAGATCTACTCCAGACGCTGGGGAGTCTTGGCTACCAAGCATCAGCTAAAAAGGCATAGATTTGCAAACAGGAGGTGAGCAACTTGGGCTGTTTTGTTGAGGGATGGTCAGAGATGGCTGATGGAGGCCAGAAAGGAGACAGTTCTCAAGGTCCCCAGACCACAAACTGTCCAGCAGTTTGTGAATTTCTGGGGTCTGCTGGGTTCTTTCTGTAAGCTGTGAACCCCTGGGTTCGCAGAGCTAGCCAAACCCCTCTATGAGGCCAATAAAAATCAGGATCTTTCTAAGGGTCAGAAGAGATGGAGGCCGCCTTCACAAAAATTAAAGCCGCCCTCCTCTCAGCTTCAGCCCTTGGGCTCCCAGATGTGACCAAACCCTTCCACTTGTATGTGGATGACTGGAAAGGGATAGCCAAAGGAATTTTGACCCAATACTTGAGGCCCTGCTGAAGACCAGTGGCATATCTGTCAAAGAAACTAGACCCCGTGGCAGCCAGTTGACCACTGGCCTATGCATGATAGTGGCCACTGCACAGGTAGTCAAAGATGCCGATAAATTATCGACGAGGCAGGAACTTTCTGTGATCACCCCCCATGCCATCGAAGGGGTACTCAGACAGCCGCCTGATTGGTGGATCAGCAACACCCGCCTGACTCATTACCAGAGCTTATTGTTAAACCCCTCTAGTATTAAATTTCAGATTACCCTCGGCACTGAACCCTGTTACCCTGCTGCCAGACCTGACCTCGATGCACCCCTTCACGATTGCGCAGATATTGGCTCAAGTCCACGGGTCTCGCGCGGACTTGAAGGACCAGCCGCTGGCAGATGCCGAGAACATCTGGTACACCAATGGGAGCAGTTTCGTACGGAACAGGGGCAGCAGTGGTATCCGAGACAGGTGATTTGGGCTGAGCCCTTGCCAGGAGGGACTTCCGCCCAGCACGCTGAACTAATTGCCTTGACTAAAGCCCTGACTTTGGCAAAAGGCTAAAAGTTAACTGCGTACACGGACAGCCGCTATGAGTTTGCTATGGCACATGTCCACAGGGCCATATATAAATAGAGAGGATTACTAACAGCCGAAGGAAAGGGAATTAAAAACAAAGAAGAAATCCTTGCTCTACCGGCTGCTCTATGGCTGCCTAAAAAGCTGGCCATAGTACACTGCCCTGGTCACCACAAAGACACCACCCCAGTAACCAGGGGCAATAATCTGGCAGACCGGATGGCTAGGCAGGTGGCCCTGCCAACAAGTCAAACCCTCAGCATTGCCCTGGTGGACCCTGGGCCAGCTAGCCTACCAAAAACTCCCCAATATGCCAAGGAGGACTTAGAGTGGATTAGACAGCAGCCCATGACTCAATGCACAGACGGGTGGTGGAAGGCTGCGGACAGCAGCATAATCCTCCCTGAGGACATGGGGAATGGAGTTTTAACCAGCATGCATCGGACCACACACATGGGCACCAGAAGAATGCAAGACCTGGTTAGGCAAGCAAAAATCTGAATCAAGGACGCCAATGCCAAAATTGAGAACATCATGGCGGACCGTAAGGCCTCCCAACTGACAATTGCGACCAAGACCTCCGCAAACCCAGGATCACGATTGCGAGGGAGCAGACCGGGAGCATACTGGGAGGTAGACTTCACCAAGGTAAAGCCGGGCTGCTACGGGTATAAGTATCTGTTAATTTTTATAGACACCTTTTCAGGATGGGCCAAGGCATTCCCTACCAAGCATGAGACAGCTCAGAGAGTGGCAAAAATAACTCTTGGAAGAGATTATGCCAAGGTATGGCTTTCCCACTATGATTGGATCCAACAACGGGCCTTTGTATCCAAGGTAATACAGGGTTTAGCATCAGTTATTGGGACTAATTGGAAATTACATTGTGGGTCCAGACCCCAGAGTTCAGGACAGGTAGAAAGAATGAATAGAACTCTAAAAGAGACCCTAACTAAATTGACCATGGAAACTGGCAGGGACTGGGTGGCTCTCCTTACCTATGCCTTTTATAGGGTCCATAACTCCCCTTATAAGCTGGGCCTGACCTCCTTTGAAATCATGTTTAGAATACTCCCTCCCATTGTACCACAACTCCAGGCAGACAGAATTAATAACTGAAATTAATGATCATGAACTTTTGTCTTCCCTCCGCGGTCTCCAGCAGGCCCACCAAGAAGTTTGGCCAAAGTTGAGGGCCTTGTATGAGACAGGGCCCCCACCTGAACCCCACCGCTATTAATCCAGCAACTGTGTCTATGTATGGCGCCACCGGCAGGAGACCCTTGAACCTCGCTGGAAGGGACACTACGAGACCATCTTAACCACGCCAACCGCCCTCAAGGTAGACAGGATCGCCACCTAGGTCCATTATACACATGTGAGACTGGCAGACCCATTCACTGCCAAGGACAACTTCCTGTCAACATGGAAAGTAACCCACCACAAGGACAACCCTCTCAAACTAAAGTTGCAACAAGCAGAGGGTCAATGATTTTTCTCCTAATCCTACTGCAAGCCCACAGATTCGCAGCCAACCCCCACCAATCCTTTAACCTTACTTGGCAAGTGGTTAATACGGCTACACAAGAGGTATTGACTTCTACCTCACATGTGGCACCTCTTGGAACCTGGTTTCCAGACTTAATCTTCGATCTTGGGGCACTGCTTCAATTGACTTGGAACGATGCCTTCATCCAAGGCCATCATTTCTATGTTTGCCCTGGGCATCAGTCAGGAAAAACGGCTTGGAAAGAATGCGGGGGAGGACAAGATTTTTATTGTGCTTCCTGGTCTTGTGTCTCCACGGGGCACATTTGGTGGACCGCCCCCTATGCTGGGGACTTGATCACTGTGTCTCGGCTCCCAGGGTCCCAACTCCAACTGTGCAATGAGGCAAAGCTACCTGATGGAACTATTGAAGGTAATTGTAACCCTGTGATGCTCAAATTTACGGCCAAGGGCAGGCAGGATTCCAGGTGGGCGGGGGGACTAACATGGGGTGCCCGCCTTTATGATAAGACAAGATTAGGAGCTAGAGATCCTGGAGCCCTTTTCACTGTACGACTCAGAAAACAACCATTCCTGGCTAGGGCAATAGGACCCAACCAAGAGATAAGACCCAGACGGGTTCAGCCATCCGCAACAAATACAGTTACCGCACCCCATCCTTCCAGTAGTTCAGAGCCCCCCACTCTGGTTCCTAGCTCATGGCCTCTGCTTTCGGAGGAACCTCTGTGGGACCTAATGATCAAGACCTATCAGGTTTTAAATGCGACCAAACCTGATCTCACTGAATCCTGCTGGCTTTGCTATGATATCAGGCCCCCCTACTACGAAGGCGTAGCCATGGTTGCTAATTACACCACTGGCTCGAGGGCCGATGAGTGCAGATGGCAACATAGAGGCTCAACCAGACTGACTCTACAGTCAGTATCAGGGCAAGGACTATGCGCTGGGCAAGTGCCTCCCACCCATCAGCATCTATGTAATAAAACTATCCAGGTGCCATCCTCCAATTACATACTGCCCCCTGACAACGGATGGTGGGCATGTTCCACTGGGCTTACACCCTGTATTCATGGTGGGGTCTTAAACTCCACAGGGGGTCACTGTGTGTTAGTACAACTCTTCCCTCGAGTACTGTATCACGACGGGGATGAAGTATATCAAACGTTGACAAGAAACCCATCCCCCCGGGTTAAGAGGGAACCTATAACAATGATCACCCTCATGACCCTGTTTGGGCTCAGATCGGCAGGTACAGGGACAGGAATCTCTCCCCTTGCACTCCAGGGCCAACACTACAGCGCCTTAAGGGCAGCCATAGATGAGGATCTAGCTAGGATGGAGACTTCCATCACCCATCCACAGGACTCACTGACATCCCTGTCAGAGGTTGTCTTGCAGAATAGAAGAGGACTGGACCTAGTGTTTCTGCATCAAGGAGGCTTATGTGCCGCCCTCGGGGAAGAATGTTGCTTTTATGCAGACCACTCAGGGGTAGTTAAAGAATCCATGGCTAAAATCCATGGCAAAATGAAAACGAGAGAGGGAACAACGAGAGGAATGGTTTGAGTAGTGGTTTAACTCGTCTTCTTGGCTAACTACCCTAGTTTCAACACTTCTGGGCCCCTTGATTATTTTACTAATGTTGCTTACCTTCGGTCCCTGTGTCCTTAATAAATTGGTCAATTTAAGGACCACTTAAACACAATTCAGCTTATGGTGCTTAGAACTCAATATAGGCAAATACAGGAGACCAAAACTGAACTTTCAACCCAGGATCCATGATTGGCTCCCCTACATACAAGAGAAAGGGGGAAATGAAAAGGGACCCGAACTGCGGCCATGACAGGCTGCGTTTAGGGCATGAAAGATTTCAGGCCTAGGGTTCTATTTCCTGGAGCTCAGATGGCCGATTCCAGGAAGACCACTAGAACAAAGAGCACACCACATAAGTCAAGATTAGGACTGGCCTTTGGCAAACAATCCATCAGGAGCTGACAAGCCAATGCCTAACACTCCAAACCGTCTATGTCGATATGTTAAGACCTGGGCACCCTAAGCCAATGGAAACATGCCAAACCATGTATGTTGAAAGATCAGCCAATCGTGTACTTTGCTTTGTTCAAATTCCCCGCTCTGCTGTGGGGCTCATAAAAATTCTGCTGAATGGAGACTGGGGGGTCTCAGCCAGTACCTGCTGCGTCAGAGAACGCTGTGAGCCCAAGCTCGAGCTTGCAGTAAAGGCCCTCTTGCTTTTGTATTGGAGATGGCTCCCTGGTGGTCTTTGGGGATTCAGGATCTGGGCACAGCGCCACATCCCCAGCCCATTTTACTTTGAAACAGTCTGGCTCAGTTGTTTGAACTCCTCATCCTCCTGCCTCAGCCTCCCGAGCCTCTGGCATCGCAGGTGTGTGCCAGCGCCCGCTGGCACCTTCTTTTTGGAACTGTACTTGGCACTACGTCAGGACTCCAAGTTGGTTGTGTTGTTGTTGCTTGGCAGAGCTGGGGGTGGAACCCAGGGCCTTGCCTTTGAGCTGCCTTGGTGTATAAGATGTGACCATCAGGAGCTGGAGCCATTCAGTCACTTGCCTGGCATGCGTGAGCACCTGGGTTCAAACCCCAGCACCACGTATGCAACCAAGTCTCCATGAGAAACAAAGTCCAGATGAAAAAATAAAAGTTGATTTTTTTCTTTGTTTCTCTTAAAAAATAATGTGGCCTTCAACTGTGCAAGGCTTGTGTGAGAGTGTGGGACCCCCAGGATTTGCTTTTGGCTTGCCTGCTACCTATCTCTCAGCAAATCTTTAGTGCTCAACTCCAAAATATAGTCCAGGTCCGCCCATTCTCACTGGCTTGGCCGTCACCAGCCTAGGGCAGACTGCCTTCCTATCTGTTCCGGAGAACTGAACGACTTTCTCTTTGTCCTCTTTCCTTTCATTCTAATGAAGCCCAGGGTGTGTTCCACTTAAGGCACTTTAAAAAATGTAAACTAAAAACATCAAATACAAATTTCAGGGGCACATCCCTTTCCAAGACTTTCAGAGGCTTTTGGCTGAGCCTGGAGAAATTTGTAAGTTAAGGATTATGAAGCCCCCTGCATTGGCTCAGGGCCCCATTCACCCCCTCACTGCTGTTCAGCCCTGTGGCTCTTCCCATCATGGAGCCACCACACTCCTCCCAGCCTCCTGTCTGCACTTGCTGACCCCTCTGCTGTGTTCCAGGTTCTCATGTAGGTTTGAGCCCCAGCTCTGTTGCTTTCTTTAGTACCATCTGGTGTAGGGGCAGGGGGTCCTACAACCTGTGGGCCCAATCTGGCCTTCAGGTGAAGAAAGTCATATTTCACTGGTTGGGGCCGGGGTGGGGAGGAGTCCAAAGAATATTATCTCATGAGAGAAATGTATCGAATTTAAATTTCCGTGTTTGTATGCAGCTTTATTTGAAAATTGCCACACTTATATATTATCTATGGCTGCTTTTGAGCTTCAGTAGCAAAGCTGAGTGTATTTATTTATTTTGTGCTGGGGGTGGGACCCAGGGGTGCTCTACCACCGAGCCGCATCCCCAAACCTTTTTAGTTTTTATTTTGAGAACAGAGTCTTGCTTAGTTGCTAAACCTGGCCTGAAATTGCTGTCTTCCTGCCTCAGCCCCGCAAGGGGCCCACCTTTGACCATTTTTCTATTTCAGTTTCGATGAAAGAGCTTTGCCATTCTCTCCTGGGTATTTTCATGGTTGCCCTGCGTGTATCCCTGAGGCCTCATCACCTCCAATTCTGCCCTGGATCACTTACTCACCAGTCAGTGGTGAGCTCAGTGTTTATCAGCTACGGCTGGGTGCAGGGGCGGGAGGGATGTCAGAGTGTGGGCCCGCATGTGGTTTGCTGTATTTTATCGCTTAGGTTCAGCCAGCCGTCAATAAAATAAATTGAGCCCTGGTGTGTGGCATTTGCTGACTTTCTTGGTGTGCATAACTTCAGCCGCGGCCCGTTTCAAGCTGCTGATGTGCTATCACCGGCCACAGAGTTGGGAAGAGCTGTGCAGTAGCACACCGGGAGACTCTGCTTCTTCCTCAGTGTTGTCCCCAAGCCACCAACATAGCATCACCTAAAAGCTTGTTAGCGATGCCGAGTCCTAGGCCCCACCCCAAACGTGAATCAGAATCTGTGTTTTGGAAGCTACTCAGGAGCATCTAGTGTGTTGGACTCTGAGGGCACTGTTCCAGAGCTGCCCACCCAGTTCCACAGGAACTCTCTTCCTGCCTGGGGCCGGGGGATACTTTAAAACCCTTACAAATTCCCTCAACCACATTTTCCAACGCACCTTGATTCTGCTATCCTACTTTTTGCCAGCAAGCTACGGCATAAGCCACAGAACTTAAATTGGAAATTTCTCTGGAAGAGCTAGAACATCAGAGCAGGAAAAGACCGGGGTCACCAAGTCCATGGCCGCTGTAGAACTCAGGTTTTCTCATCTCCCGCTTGTTGGTTTTATTATATCCGGATTTCCCCAACTTCCTCTGGGTGGGTGTCCTCTGTCTTTGGGTATTTGGGAAGCCTCTGGCCTTCGTTGAACTGGATATTTTTTTAATCTAAATTTACTTTACATAGATACTTTGTATTACCTTTTAAACTAGAAAACCACCACGCCATGAATAGGAGATAGTTGTCAACGTAAACATGGAGACAGTGTTATTAAATCCTAGGTGATACTCTGGCCATCCAACGCGCTGAGCCCAAAACTGCTTTAGTTTGATGGAAAGGGAGATTAGCGAGGTGTTATGGGATACGGGAGGCACATACATCATCACTCAGCAGATGCTCTCCTGATGGGGAGTGAGAGACATTGACAGTGTGACGATCGAGATCCGTGGAAGTCAGTGTCATTTAGTGTCACGTCTACGTGTCACCTAAATCATGCTCCACATTCATCCCACACTTGGTAAAGTCCCAGCAACGTGTCATCACTTCCTAAATATAATCTAATGGTGGCTTGTCAAAGGACACAGATGAGAGGCCCATCAGCGCGACAGGCCAACGGCATTTCCAGATTTCAGTTAGCAGCAGTGCTGATGGCTGCCAACTTCCCACCCTGCCAGGCTCCTCTCACAAATGAGCCTACATTCATCTGAACAGATGTTTCTTAGCTGCCTACTGCTGGTCTTAAAATATGACCCAAGTTCTTTGGCCCTACTCCCATCCAGGTGTAAAGTCCCTTCGGCGCTCTTGAACATGAGTGGGCCTGTCCACCACCACCAGTGTGGTGCAAATGACACTGTGACTTGTGAGGCTAGGTCATTAATACTGGGTGCAGTGCTAGAATAGTTATTCCAGCTTCTAGACACCAGGTAAGCCAGCCAGCTGCCCCAAGGTTCGCCCTTCCTGCCTTATGCACAGGAACCAAGGAAGATAAATGATAGTTGCTAGGAGCAACGAGGACCTGGGGGTATTTGTTACAGAGCAATGTGTGTCTGTTGCACCTGTGCATCAGGCACTGTTCTAGGGGCTGTGTTTCCAGGGTAAGGAGGACTGAGAGCTTTGCATCCTTGTGTGGAGAGATCGACTGACAAGAGGTGAGCAAAAATCATCAAGTGCAACAAAGAAAACAAAGCACTGTATTGTGACAGAAGGGCACTTTAAACCGGCTGATCAGGGCGGTCCCCTCTGAGGTGACATTTTGGTAGAAAGTTCGCTGGAGGAGCACTCTAGACAGCAGCGTGTGCAAAGGTCCTGAGGCAGCAACCAGCTGTGTCTGAGCAGAGGGAGTGGTGGGAGGTGGAGGAAATGGGGTGGTGGAAGAAGAGTTCCGGGGCCGCACAGCAACAGTGGGGGAGTTAGAAGCGGGAAATCAGAGAGATTCAAATGACTTGCTCCAACCGTCTATTGGCCTCTCTGCTCCCTGCTTCCATCTTGGCCCACTGAAGGACAAGCGTCAGGGGACCCTGTAAACCCAGCACACCCTCCCTCCACTGCCTAGGAGTGATGCCGGTCATGTGGATGTCGGGTTCATGTCCTCTCAGAGTGGAAGAATGAAACTGAGGGGCGCCGAGGCGAGCGTAGTAGGCAAATTTTATTATAGAAAGTAAAGCGCAGGGAAAAGAGCAGACTTCCCCCCAGAGTGGGAGGGGACAGAGCCGATGAGGCAGTGACGTTTGCCCTTTTTATATGACATCCTCTCCTGGATTGGTCACTGCTTCCCAGCCCCTGTACCTAGGACACAGGTCCTGGGAGTTCTGGTCCAGTCTTTGGTCCATGCCTCAGGCACCAATAGAAAGACCGTGGTTCCTTCCTTAGCAGCAGGGAGTGTCCGCATCTGGGCCTGTCTTGTCAGACCCTCATTAGCACGGGGGGATGACTTTGCCCTCTCAGGGAAGATGACCATCTGTTGATTTTCTCCTTATCCCCCCACATCGTTCTGCCTACACTGCCTAACTTTTTCTGCCTCAGGAGGACATTGGTTTCTGCAGTTGGGCTCCAAGAGTTTTCATGGCTCTAGTGCAGGGAGCCAGCCTGGGGTTGAGAGCCCAGATAGATAGCTGTGGGGTACAGGCAGGCAAGAAAAAGGAGTGGCCAGCCCTGCATGCAGCAGAGGAGGGCCAGGAGCACCACGCTCTCCACACACCGTGACTCCCTCCTAACAAGTTCTAGAACCTCAGAGCAAGTGGCAGGACTGGAAGCAAGTCCCTGGGTGCGTAGGTCTGCAGAGAAACTGAGAAGGGGTGACTATCCTGGTGGTAGAAACATTCTAGATCTTGATTGGTGGTGTTCCAAAATCTATTGAACTGCAAGTGTATATTTTACTATACCACTGCTCTCTCATCTTGAGTGGCCCTTACCAAAAGAAGAGTGTTGGTGAGTGTGCAGAGAAGGGAGTCTTGTGCACTGTTGGTGGCAGGGTGAGCTAGCATACCCACTGTGAGGCTCCTCAAAGAATCAAGAATGGAACTAGTTGGGTGCCATGGCCACACCTGTCATCCCAGCCACTTGGAAGGCTGAGGCAGGAGACTGTAAGTTCAAGGCCAGCCTGGGCAACTTAGCAAGATTCTGTCTCAAAATACAAAAGGGCTGGGATATAGCTCAGTGCCTGGCTACCGTGTGCAAGGCCCTGGGTTCAATACCTAGCACTGGGAAGGTCCAAAGAGAGACATCTGCATTCACGTAACTCCCTGCAGGCTTAGCATGGCTGGTGGGTGGGTAGGGAAACAGCTTAAGCACGGGAAAGCTACTCAGCATTTGAAAACAAAGGAAGTGAGCTGGGCTCAGCTGTTACCCAGCACGTTGGGGGTCTGGGTTCCATCCCTAGCACTGAAATAAATAAATAACTAAATAAATAAATAAAATTTTAAGAGTGTGTCTGAGAGTCAATTTTATTTTTTTTCTTTTCCCCTGACACTTAGTTGAGTGTGTGGTGCTGGGACTTGCACCCAGGTCACCTCACCTGCCAGGCAGGCGCGGTGACTCCTCCAGCCCTGATAAAGCTGATCTTAAACACAGAGTGTCTGGGTTGCACTGGACTCTGTATGCTGCCCTTCGTCAAAGCCGAGGCCAGCCCAGTGTGCATTCCCCATAGAGCCAAGACCCAGCTTCTGGGCAGTGGCAGCTGAGTGGTAGGCACTGTCTCACCCAGGTCTCTCCAGATACTCCTGAGCACCTGCAGACAGGCACCTTCGCTCCCAGGAGCTGCTGGTGAACCTAAGGAAAACACCCCGCTGGACGTGCTGGCTTCCACGCAAGCCCGCAGGGAGCGCAGCTGCTTTAGCTAGGGCCTCGCTCTCAGCAGCTTGCCTAGAGCCTGCTCGCAAATAATCAGGGAGCAGGAAGACAGCGAGAAGGCACTTTGCTTTCCTGCGGGCTGTTTTCCCCTGGCGGGTTGAAGGAGTTAACCAGGTGCTGGGGCCTGAATGCCCGCCCCGCCCCTGCACATTCACATGCTGAAATCCGCAGCCGGAGGCAACGACCTGCCTGTGGGGTCTTGAAGGCGTGGTTAGGCCACCGGAGGAGCCCTAGTGAATAGGGTAAGCCCCCCAGGTACCCATTCCCTTTCCTTCTACTGTGTGAGGACGCAGGGAGAAGGTGCCATCTTCAGAGTCCTAGAGCTGGGCACTGTGAGGCTGAGGCAGGAGGGTGGATTGAGCTTGGGAGTTGGAGACCAGCCTGGACAACACTAAGGCCATGTCTCAAAAACAAAATAAAAATTGACTCTCACCGTCCCTCTTTAAAAACAAAACCCAGGGGGCTGGAGCGGTGGCTCAGCAGTTGGAGCACTCGCCTGGCACGCATGAGGACCAGGGTTCAAACCCCAGCACCACATACACAACTAAGTGTCTTAGCAATGAGGACCACATGAAAAACTAAATAAAAAGTTGATTCTCTTACAAAAAAAAAAAAACCCAAACAACTATGGCAAGAGAGCGCAGAGAACTCCATGCAGCCTCCACCTGCTTCCCCAGAGGTGAACATCTTGCATGTGAGTGGTGAAGACCAGGGGTCACCGCTGCTGTCACTCATCACTCTCCATTCTGTCTGCTCCAGGATTTAGCCCAAGACCTCACGTTGCATTAGGTATCATCTCTTCACTGTCTCTAACCTCAATCAGATCCGGTTACAAATTTGGGCAAGGGTTACACAGAGGCAGTTTAACTGACCAACTTAGGTCCCTTGTCTCAGCTGGTGTCTGCAAATGAGAAACAAATAGGAGATACCTGAAGGGGAAAGGAAGGCGCTTCCTCCCAGCGGTGCTGTGGTCTTTCTTGTCATGATTTGTTGCAATTAAGTAAACAAATTATCCACGTTTGCAGATAAAATCCAAGTTTGCAGGGCTCAGGTGGGAACTGGGCTTGGTGAGAAAGTGGCCACATGACGACCACTAGGGGGCAGCTGAGGCTACAGATGAATTAAACGGCCCTAGGGGACTCAGGCTCTCTGCCTGTGGAGGGTCTGGCTGCTTCCAGGAGCCAGGCAGAATGTGTACATGCAGGACAACTCGGTTACATGAAGGATGACTTGCCGGAGGCTAAGGACGGGCCACCTCTGAACACAAGCTCTCAATCCGTGGGCGGTTTGGTGGGGTGGGGGCACGGAGACTTCCTTCTGAATGTGGCTACTGAATGGGTGGGTGCTGAAGGGCTATCAGTTTGGAGGCTGGTTGAGACCCTTGCAAATCACCTCCGTAGAGCCTAAGCAAAGCGGCATTTGCTGGAAGGTTGTGAGGGTGCTCGCGAGGGCAGAGGGAAGGTGGAATAAGCAGGCTACAGCCCAGCGGCACAACATCTGTGCTGTCTTGGCCAGCTTTCTGCCTCCACGACCAGCACCTGAGGATATTGCCTGTTTGAGGGGCTCCAGTGCATGAGTGGGCCCTTATGCTTTGGGGTGAGGCCACACGTTGTTGTGGAAGCACGAGGCACAGTGAAATTGCTCGCTCACGCTCAGGGTCCCCTTCTAGGATTCGTCCCCAGGATCCTAAAACTCCTACGAGCCCCCACCTCTTCAAGACTCCACCAAGCCGTTAACAGACACATGGGCCTTTGGGGACATGCCAGATCCAACTATATAGCAAAGCTTAAAATTTTACGTCACACTTATTAGTGACACTCCTGACATCCCCCCCTGTTCATTAAAATAAACAAGACACTGCACTGTCATAGCTGCTAGCCCCATCTCAACACCCTCTGCGAGGCTGTTGGCCATGTGGCCCCTGAAGACCTTGGACTGGGCTCCCTTCTGTGTCCCCATGGCCACAACTCCTACTGGACCCCCACTCACTCTGCAAGTGACTAATTGGTATCCCTGCTTCCAGCTCCTTCCTGTGCAGCTGGAGTGGGAGGGCAGGTTGAGGCTTCACTCCTGTCTGGCCCTGCCAGGGCAGGCACCCACGAGCTCTATGCACAGCAGAGGGGCATTTCCACTGTGGGAATCAGAGAGGTCACCGAGGGGTGGAGAGAGAGGGCTGGGAGCAGGACCGAGGGCAAGGGGTGGAGGAAAACGGGGGCCAGGGCAATCCCGACTGGAGAATCCCTCCCTCAGGAGCACACCTGCAGTTGTGGGGTCATGTGGACACCTCCCATCTTGCACTTGAGTTCTTGCCTCCAGTTTCTGGAGGCAGGGCCATCTGTGGGCCCTTCCCTCTTTCCCACCCTAGCTGCAACTTAACCGAGGTCTGTCAGAAGGCCACTGGGGCTGTGAAGGCCCACCCACCACATCACCAGTGACAGGGTTCCTCGGTCTTGTCTCGCCATCATTAATGTTCCCACTCGTGCTCCAAGGCGGCTGCTGAAGCTCTGCACTGCATCCGGGAATCTCAGCTTTCATCCCTGCACCTACCTTGAAGATGGTCAAAAAGTCAGACAGAAGAGTCTAGCGTGGAGCCTGCTCAGATCGCAGACAGTGCCTCCCGGAAGCGCTTGGGAAGTCTAAGAGTCTAAGTTTGCTTGTTTGCGATGTGCCTGGACCCTGGGGCCTTACCCAGAGTCCCTCTGAAGGACTTGCCAGCCTGGGGGCCTCAGTGGGCTCCTCTCTTCATAGGCCTCTCTTCTTTGGCATAACCACCTATGCTCACGAGCCTCCATTGCTTTCCCAGGCACACAGGACCCAGGGCAGGGCTCAGGGTGTGGGCACGGAGCCACATGCTGGGACTGCCCCAGGATCAGCCTCACAATTTGGAGGGCTGTGGCTCAAAATTAAAACTGGGGCTCTTTGTTTAAATATCAAGAATTTCAAGATGGTGATGGCTGAGCAGCAGGACTAGCACAGGCCCAGAGTCCCCACCCAGGGAACTGATGGCTGCTTCAGTGTCCCTGGGCTGCGTTCCTGGGGCAGCAGGGCTTGGTCTGGGGCCTGGCATCCACTCACCTCTCTGGGACATCCTCCCACCCATGACCTCTTTGCTGGCCCCAACGGTCCCACCCCACTAGGCGCTCTGTGGACTGGGCCACGTTTGAAAACACATGTATTGCTTCTCCAAGGATCCTGACTTTGGCCCTTGGCTCACCCACATGGGCCCTGAGAACCACAGGTGGCTTCAGCAGCGGCCATAGCATCCATTTACCCTGCCACAGCTGGATAGGAACCGCCGGCCTGGCCGCCAGGTGGGGCACTGCCTGCTGCCCGCACTGGCTCCAGCTTCTTTGCAGAAGGCCCAGAGGTGGAAGGGGAGCATCGCTTCCCTCCGGGCCTTGCCTCTGGGATGAGGCTGGTGGATGGAAGGGCTGCATCCTGGGGCGATGCCTGGGGGGGCTGGAGTATGGATGGCGACCCTCATGGGCAGCACAGTGCGTTCTCCGCCCCAGGAGGCAGGGGTGGGGTGGACAGGCTCAGGGCTCCAGCATCCACTCCTCCTCCAGTGCTCTGGAAAAGGCCAGGCGCAGCCTAAGGCAGAAACCCAGTCTGTGTTGGTTTCCATGAGGGAAGAACTGCAGGTGAGCGCAGGCCACGCACAGAGCTCGTCTCCCAGAAAGGAGCCGGCATGAGGCATTCTCCCATTGACCTCGTCAGGCTCACCACCAGACCAGACAACATCGCAACCCTTGCGGCCTTGCTTCTCCTTCTTGCCCCTCCACTCCCTGTATCCCAGCGCGGGCTGAGGGGTGCCCGCTGCTCCTGCTACCATGACGTAAAGCTTAAAGGCCACGTGAGTTAATTAGTACCTTCTGTTCTGTGTGAAAGAGACAAAGTATTTGGGACTGAATACATTGCAATATACATGTTCATAAGAAACCTTCTAAGAACAATTAATTAGAGCACAAAACTATTCATATAAACATTTTTCCAAAAAGAGAAAACTATCGCGTTGCATTGGACGGTGCTTCCTAGACAGAGGTCTGTGCCTGTTGTTGGTTCCGGAGGGAACTCGCGCTTCACCAAAAGCGTCCAGGTTCCCAGATCCCAGTGTCTCAAGGTCAGGGCTGTGCAAGTCCTTGGTTTTTATTTGTCCCGAGGAGAGCTCTCACTTGGAAGAGGTCAAGACGGGACCTGCCAGGGGCTGGATGCTGCAGAATTGCTCACTGGGTGCAATTCTGGGAAGGCGTGGCTGTGTCCACCACCACAGCCTCCTTGGTGAACTTGTTCCAGAGCCGCAGTCTGGCCTAGTGTTGGCTGTGAACTTGGACAGACCCCAGATCCTTGCTGTTGTGGACCACACTTCTGGTTTTGATTGGTCGGGGACATGAGTGGGTCCGCTTCTGTGGCTCACTCTTTTTCTGGCTGCAGATCTGATTCATCCAGGGACATGGTGACTGGCAGCCAAGGCTGAAGAGGCCTCTGGCGTTTGGACATGGGACTTTTGCGAGGCTGGCTGCCACTCTGCCTCAGCACTGCAAGGCCGGGCAGGAGGCCCAGGATGGTCTGTCCACGGAATGCCACCGGGCATGCGCTGAGACAGGTCCTTCGCACCAAGAGGCACCAGGGTGAGAGCCCCTGCTTCCAGTCTAAGGGACCCACGCAGGCTGGAGCCCCACCTGCCCAACAGCACAGGACCAGGTGGGGAGCGCTGATCCTCCCCTACCTGGCTCTGCCAGGTCTCTTCCTTTCTCCTTTTTAAAACTGTGGTGAAATTGGTACTAGCTGAACGGACGGAAGAGAACCATGGTGGGGACCCTCCAGCTCAGCACAGCCCCGTCCAGTGTAGGAGGGGTGCAGACTGCAGCCCTCACTTCTGGGGAGGTGGCTGCCAGGCCCTCAGGCTCTCGGGAGGCAGCCGTGGCTGGAGGGAGCACCAGGAGAGCTTCGGCAGCTTCCACAACCATTTTTCTTCTTCAACAATCTCTTGCCCTTTTGGGTGCACAGACCCCAGGGGCCCCGTAAGTCAGAGTAAACATCACATCATCTAAGAGGCACTAATGTGGTGGAGCCAAGGAAGTCCAGGTTCCCAGAGTGGCTGGCGACATCTTCTGGAACCTCAAGGAAGGTGCTAGATGCCCTGCAGGGAGTGGTTCGGGTCGCTGCGTTCCCGCTTCACCAGGGGCTCACCGAGGCTGCGGGTGTTGGCATCGGCCTCACTACCCCGTTCGTCACCCATGTCATCTGCAGGGCCAGCATGGGAGGAGGGGGCACGGGAAGGAGAGTCAGAAGCATGTCACATAGGTGCAAAGCTCAGACTGGGTGCTGGGGACACACAGCACACTGAACCTGCCAGGGCCTCTGCTCTGGGTTAACCTGTTTCCAGGGCCTGTGCTGTCTCCTAGGTGTGCCCCCATGTTGGGCATCACCGAGGGGAGCCTTCCTGCCTGTTACCTCCCTTAACCAGTGCTCACTGTCCTGCTCCCAGCAGGGCTGGGGCCTCTGGAGTCCTCTTGGAGACAGGCAAGGAATGGGCCCAGGGACTTCCCTCTGTCCTGCTGTCCCCATGGATTTGGAGCAGGCCTTGGGCTGCCCTGGCTGGCTGTGCCTTGCTCCGTGGGCCCACTGGTCCATAGGGCATCTGGGGACTTACACCTACTTCCCAGGTGCCACCTGCCATCTGCATGCCAGCTCTCAGAGGTCCTCAGCCCACCCCAGGGGCCTCCAGAGGGGATGCTCAGGCACACCCACCTTTGTCCAGCAGCGTCAGTGACAGAGAGGCGAGGTCACTGAACTGTAAGAGAAGCCCAGAGTCAGGGGCTGGGGTGTTGGCCAAGCCCTGTCTGAAGCAAGGCCTGGCCGTAGCTCCAGCCACCCTGCTTCCTCCCTGTCTGGGCCTTGAGCCGCTAATGCTTTCAGGCAGCCCCTTGGAGCTGCTGGCAGGTGGAGGGCACTGACTGGAAATGCCACCGGGGACAGGGAGTTGGCGACAGAAATGGTGGGGACCCTCCAGCTCAGCACAGCCTCCTCCAGTGTAGGAGGGGTGCAGACCGCAGCCCTCACTTCTGGGGAGGTGGCTGCCAGGCCCTCAGGCTCTCGGGAGGCAGCCGTGGCCGGAGAGAGCACCAGGAGAGCTTCGGCAGCTTCCACAACCAGTTTTCTTCTTCGACAGTCTCTCTCTGGCTTCCAGTGGTGGCATGGGGCTAGGCCTAAGCCAGCCGCTCTCCTGGCTGCGTCCCTCCAGGCCAGTGTCCCGGCCGACCTGCAGAGCTGAACACAGCTTCCCGCAGTTTTTGGCCAAGGTGGGGGCCCTGGTCTCTGCCCTGTTTGCTCTCAAACCTCTCCAAATAGAGCTCCATTTCTTTTTTCCTTTCTTTCTTTTTTTTTTTTTTAAGAGAAAGAGAGAGTCAATTTTTATTTAGTTTTTCATGTGGTTTTCATTTTTCTGACACTTGGTTGTGTATGTGGTGCTGGGGTTTGAACCTGGGTCCTCATGTATGCCAGGCAAGTGCTCTACCGCTGAGCCACTGCTCCAGCCCCTCCATTTCTTTTTTGAAACAATCCCACAACTGTGCTCTGAAAGTAGGTGGCAAACAACCCCATGTCCTTTTCACAGGTGAATGAGCCCACCCTGAATGGCCCATGCACACTGGAGTGTCCTCAGCCATGACACACGCTGCAGCGTAGATGG
The DNA here is from genome assembly GCA_004027875.1 of Aplodontia rufa. Lineage (NCBI taxonomy): Eukaryota > Metazoa > Chordata > Mammalia > Rodentia > Aplodontiidae > Aplodontia > Aplodontia rufa. Next base: position 131,738 of record PVKS010000177.1, read on the forward strand.
ACCTTGATGAAAACCAGATACACAAGGACATGGTGTGACCCCAAAGACAGGACGCGTCCAGAACAGGAGTCCAAAGACAGGAATGGACTCAGGGTCTCAGGGGCTTAGGGGCTGGGAGGGAAGGGGTTACTGCTCCTGGGGACAGTGTTTTTTTTTTTTTTTTTTTTGCAGGGGTGACAATGTTTTGCTAAACACTGGTGAAAGTTGCACCCTATGAATGTGCTAAATGCCACTGAATTGTGCGCTTCCAAGTGGTCAATTTTGCAGGAGCAGCGGCCACCCCTGTCATCCCAGCTGCTCAGGAGGCTGAGGCAGGAGGATGCCTAGTTCTAGACCAGCCTCAGCCACTTAGTGAGGCCCTGTCTCATATCAATTAAAAAAGGCTGGGGCCGTAGCTCAGTGGTAGAACACTCCTGGGTTCAGTCCCCCAGATCAAAATAAAGCAAAAGCAAATTTTATGTTGTGCATATTCTCCAATTTTGCAAAAGCCTGGGCTCGTGTCTAGGGCCGCATTTGAGAGGCAGAGCATCTGCCAGGTCCCAGGGAGCCCTTGGGTGTCCCTGCCTGGCTCCCAGGGCCCCTCACCTCTCCCATGACAGCAATGGGTGTCTCTCCGGTGGCCTCAGCAACGCGGTGCTCCACCAGGTAGAACATGTACTCGTCGTAGAGTAGGCGGATGAGGTGGAACGAGCCGAAGCTGGCAGCGCTGCGCAGGGTCAGGTCGCGGATCACCATGGAGCTGGGGGACGGGGACAGAGGCAGGAGACTCTAAAGTGGGCCTGGGCACCAGCCAGGCCTCTCCACGGCCTCATGCTCCCTGCTCGGCTGAGACCCATCAGCCTGCAGGGGTCTGCCCCCTGTGAGGCCCCCGAGTCTGTGACAGACCGTTGGCATGGACTGCCTACTGCTCCCAAGACACCAGAGGTTGGAACGGGCTGGGATGGTGGGTGGCAAAGCCAGAGGCCACCTCAAAGTGAGGTGCGTGCTGCAGCATAGGCGGTAGGTGCCCAGGGCACCGCGCTGCTTCACGGCAATCTTGGGCAAGATCGGAGTCTCCGCCATTGCGAGGGAGCTGGGCCACAGCTAGCCGCACAACTCCCAGGGCTTCCTCTCTCGCCATCTGTTCGTCCACCATTTAGGAGCTGGGGGCGCAGCAGGGAACAGAAGCAATGCCTCTGCTCCCATAGGACAGGCTTGCTCATGGAGGGGACAGGAGCTGCACCAAACAAAGTGCTGGGCAATGTGACACAAGGGACAGTGGAGCATGTGGGACAGGGTGAAAAGGATATAGTATTTAGCGACATCTGGGAAAACTTCCTTGGCCATCTGGGGGGACATTCGGGCAGAAGAGGGCAAAGAACTGGCAGCCAGCTCGGGGTGTGTTTGCAGAACTGGGGAGGGAACTGAGTTACACCCCCAGCCTTTTCTGTTTTTTTCTGAGACAGCATCTCATGAAATTGCCCAGGCTGCCCTGGAACTGGCAACGCTCCTGCATCAGCCTCGCGAATAGCTAAGATTGCAGATATATGCTGCTGTGCCTGGCAGCAAGCTTTACTTTGATGAGAGCCACATGGTCAGTGGTCACTTCTGCATCAGCAGCTGCCAGCTTTGCTGTGGTTGTGAATGAATGGCTATGGCTGAAGGCCAATAGAACTTTCTCTGCACAATCACGTGCACGGCTATCAGGCTATTGCTGGCCCATGCAGGGCCTGCAGGACACAGGAAAACCTATGTGTTCCTGGGCATGGCTGCGCCCTTTCTACATATTCACTCCCAGTCTCCAGGACTCAGGTCAAGCGGGCCCATCCTCCTGAGCCCGGGTCCTGCCTGGTCTGCATGGGTGGGGATGTTGCTGGGGGCTCTGCCTGCTGCTCCTGGGGGAGCACAGGCTTCCTCACTGTGCCAGGAAGCTGGCCTTCTTTTCAATGTGCAGAACTGTGCCCTTCAGTTGTGAGACTGGTGTCCCTTCGCATCCCTGGGGAATTGCTTCCAGGATCCAGAGGACATCCAAACCTGCACACGCCCCCACGTGGCATGCTGTTGTGCCTTCACGGAATCTAAGCCCGTCCTCCCATGGACTTTAAGTCTCTAGATGGCCCACACCACCTGCAGCACTGCCAGTGCCATGTGACAGTTGTCATAGTCCACGTTTAGGGGAGAATGATGAGGAAGAGCTCATTTAGCACAGGCACAGTTCTTCAAACATTTCCCTCTGTGATGGTGGACTGGTGGTGGCAGAGCCTAGGACTTGAACCTCGCACGCAGGGAGGGCTGGCTATATTTTCTTCACTATGATTTTATTATTTCCTTTCCTTCCATTTTCTCTTTCTAAAAATAACTCTTAGCTGGGTATGGAACCTCCTAGATTGAGTCTTTATTTTTTTAAAGAGGGAGAGGGACAGTGAGAGAGAGAGAGAGAGAGAGAGAGAAGCCATTTTTATTTAGTTTTTCACATGACTTTCATTCCTCTGACACTTTGTTGTGGACGTGGTGCTGGGGTTCAAACTCTCATACTCATGCATGCAAGGTAAGCGCCGTAACCACCAAGCCACCGCTCCCCCCACCAGATTGAGTCTTTATTTCTTTCAAAATTTTTCTTTCTCTCTCTCTCTTCTATTTATTTATTTATTTATTTATTTATTTAGGGCTGAGGACCGAACTCGGGGCCTTGCGCATGCTAGGCAAGTGCTCTGCCACTGAGCTAAATCCCCAACCCCTCTCTCTTTTATTTTTTGTCTTACATTTACTTCCTGTGTTGGTCACTTTTATATGCCAGCTTGGCCAGGCTCGAGTAGGCAGTATTCAATCAAACACGAGTCTAGGAGTGCTGGGAGGCACCCTGTTGAGGTATTTAATAACACCAGTGCACGTTAAGCAGCTTATTCTTGGTAATGTGGGTGGGCCTTACCCAATCAGTTGGAAGATCTTAAGAGAAAAACAGGCTTCCTGAGCTGGAGGAATTCCTGCCTGTGGCTGCAGGTCCTTGCTGCCCTGTGAGCCTGTCCCTTGGGATAACGCTCCTCAGAGCTCTAAAGTGCTCGTGTATGAGCTCCACAGGTGTCCTTGTGGGTACTGCTGGATGGGGACAGTGGGTCGTGGAGCTGCCAGCTGAGACAGACGTCTCGCCTGCTCCTGCTGCTGTGAGTGAGCAAGGACACCACTGCTCTTTCTGCTTTGTCCTTTGTCCTAACTGACTGTGTGGATTTCATTTTTCAAACTGTTCTGGTCTCTCACCTGTCATCATCTGCCCCTGTCTCCAATGTCCTTGAGAATTGTCCTTACTGCCACTTTAGCGAGGTCTCCTGGGAACCACGTTGCCCCAGAGGCCCCCCAACTTCCATCTGTGTATACCTGCAACTTAGTGCACGGTGGGAGGCCTCTTGGGCCTGCCTGGGAGCCTGTCTGCCAGCAGGGGCTGAGCCCTGGGTCGGGCCTGCTGTGCTCCATTTTTCTCCAAGCTCAGTGCAGCGAGGCAGAGGTGTGACTGCCCCCACCTCCCAGGAGGAGACAGGGCTTACCTGTAGAAGGACCACTTCAGCAGAAACTGCCGGGCAGCCTTGGGGAAGCTCGGGCTGCCCGCGTGCTGCTTGAGCACTTGCGTCACCACGTTGTCCAGCCAGCTGGCCCACTGATCCAGTGAGCTCTGCTGCTGGAGGGTCAGCTTGAAATCCTGCTCCAGCCGCTGCACCACGCTCTCCTCACACTGGCACACCCATGAGGCCTGCTCCTGCAGACAGCACAGGGACAGTGACACCCTTGCTGACGCAGGGACAGTGACATCCTTGCCGACGCACACAGGGGGCACAGGGACTGTAGCCACTAGGTGCCTCCCCAGACCCCAGCATGCTCAGGTGTGGCCTTGTGCTGTTCTCCAGTTTTTGGGGGGTTCTGGGGCCCAGGGCCTCACAAGCTCTGCACGCACTCTGCCACTGAGCCACTCACGCCCATCCGGGCCTCCTCGGCCTTGTCATTGGCTACTGTGAGCCGAGCACCTGCAGCAGCACCTCAGGTAGCAGGACAGCCAGAGCGGGAGCCCGCCAGCCCTGGTCCCAGGATCAAGGCTGTGTCCATAGCAAGGCTGCACCTTGTCTTCGCATGTGCCCCTCTCCGTGTGTGTGTGTGTGTGTGTGTGTGTGCGCGCGCACTTGCTTACTCAACAGGGAACCTCAGGGGCGAGGGGGGTGAAAGCAGAGCCGCAGACTATCGCCGATGGCCTGCCTTACGCCTTGGTTTCCCTAAGCCCAGAGGGCAGAGCCACGGAAACAGCACAGGGAAGCAGTGCATTGCTGGCTCGGGAGGCTGGGAGAGCACGTAAGGAAAATGAGCTAGGTGTTGGTCCCAGCGCTGGAAGGAAAAGGGACCTGAGAAATCAAGATTGCAGCCACTGGTGGGCCACTGGGGACTGGGTGGTGGGGTGGGGGGCCCAGCAGGCACTGGCTGTGCAGCAGGTGGAGGACCAGACCTGCGGGTGGGGAGGACCAAAGTCACATCCACTCTGCCCCTGCGGCCTGTCCTGTCCCAGCTTGGGGGACGCACGTCCGGGGTCACCTGCACATTGGCGAAGTCCACCCGGTTGAGGTCACTGAGCATCTGGTTGATCTGGGAGGTGTTCTGCAGCACGGCCCGGGCTGCCTGCGCGAGGTGGTTGAGAGACGTGTATCTCCGCAGAGTCTGGGCAAAGGCACTGACGACACCCACCTGTAAGGGACAGTAGTGTCAGCCCCGGGGCAGGCGGTGGGGAGGCAGCTCCGTGCTGACCCCTGCAGCAGGGAGAAGGGAGCAGGACAGAGCCACAGGGGCAGAGAAGAGGCCCTGCTCTGCCACAGTGAGGACCGAAGAATGAGAATGGGTGGCAAAGGAGGCTGGAGTGGTGGCTTAGCGGTTACGGCGCTTGCGCGGCAGGCACAAGGACCCGGGTTCAAACCCCAGTGCCAGGGACACAACAAAGTTTTGGAGCAACGAAGGCCACGTGAGAAACTAAATAAAAGTGATCCTCTCTTTCTCTCTGTCTCTGACTGTCCCTCTCTCTCTAAAAGAAAGAAAGAAAGAAAGAAAGAAAGGGAAAGAGACTGGGTGGCGAAGGCAGCCTCGCGTGGTGCCACACTGGTGGGTGAAGATCACAGCAGCACAGCCAGGACCCTGCCTCGGGAGTCCCTTTGGGTGTTGAGAATACATGGGTGCTCCTGGGCTGGACATTTGGGGGCATGGCCTGGGAGTATGAATTCCTAACAGTGACTCTCACACACACCAAGTCTGAGCGCCGCAGGCCAAGTCCACCCGTTCCACACTGGGGGCGGGCACCCAGGGGCTGCTTTAGCAATGCCCAGCACACCCGCAGCTGTTTTCTTTCACACGCAGGCCAGATCCCTGCCTCTGAAATTCCAATTTGTGGCCAGGACTGTACTGACAGGGCAGTGCAAGATGGATCGCCTCCTGAGACACATAGCAGTCTGTTCTGAGTCAACCCCAAGGTCACACTGAAGGACACCTTCTGTCCCCCTCCCACCAGCCCCTATTCTACCTGCAAAGCACTTGCAGGGCATCTTAAAAGGACCAGACGCCCTCATGGCACAGGGAAGGAGCTGCTCCTGGGGCACAGTGGTCCTCAGCTTGCCCTGGCACTGGGCAGGGGAACCTCCTCCCACCCATGGCTGGCTCCCTCCAGGTACAGCATTCAGGTCCAAGGGGACCCTGGGGCCTGGGGCCACAACTGTCCTCTCAGCCACAAGCGTGGCGTTACCTTGGTCTGGATGACCTGCTGTGGGAAGTCACTCATGGCATTGGTCAGCCAGCCCTCCAAGCTCTTGGCAAAATTGCGAATGGCCTGCGTCAATGTACCTGGCAACACAAACCGTGAGGGTGAGAGTGAGGGAAGCATGGTGCCCCTTACCGCCAGCACTCAGGGCAGGAGACGGCGAGGGTCAAGGAAGACTCCCACCCATGGGGACGAGCTGCAGAGCTGCAGAGGAAAGAAGCGCCAGACTGGCCCGAGGGCCCCTGGGATACAGGTCACCAGGAAGAGACGCTGTCCGTCTGTGCTGGGAACTCTGAGCCATATCTGGGGACATCTGTGGCTGTCACAACTGGGAGCCCTGGCATGGTGTGGAAAGAGGCCAGGGTCACTGCTCAGCACCTGGCAGCACCTAGGACCCCACCCCAGAGAACTGTGGGCCCTGGCAGTGATGCCAGGGGGACCCTGACACACATGCACGTGAGGATGTTATACCAGCTTCCACGCACATAGTAAGAAACAAAAATAAGACGCTAAAAAACAGAAATAAAGGGCTGGAGCCATGGCTCAGCGGTTACAGTGCTTGCCTGGCATGCACAAGTATGTGAGTTCAAACCCCAGCGCCATGTACACAACAAAACCTTGGAGCAACAAAAGCCACATGAAAAACTAAATTGATTCTCTCTTCTCTCACTGTCCCTCTCTCTTAAAAAAAAAACAAAAACAAAAAACAAAAAACACCCAAACAACAACAACAGAAACTCCAGGAATAAAGGAAATAAGCCTCCAACTCAAAATGCCCCTGAAGGTTCAGGGGCAGCCCTATGTGGAGCAGCCTCCAGGCAGGTAAGGCCAACAGAGCGAGGCTCATCTGTCACAGCAGGCTGGCGGTCAACTCAACGGGCCACCTGTGTGAACAGGGGCTGCGAGCACATGCTCAGGCAGCGGCTACCTGCCAGGCCTCTGTGCGCTTCCCGCCCTCGCTCAGGACTGCGGGAACTCAGCCGGGGCCTGGCCTAGGAGGGTGCTGCCATCGTCCTTGAGGGGACAGCCCTGGGAAGTCTCTAGAGGCACACGTTGACCCTGCAGCCAGCCAAGCTGCAAAGGCTCACATGCTCCTGTGTCCTGTCACTGACACCTCCACCGCAGCCCGTGGGGAAGAGTATGGGATCCTACTGCTGGGCAGCCATGGGGCTCGGTGCACGCTGGGTCGGGTATGGGTGGGTGTGGCTGGGGATGAAGAGCAGCTCCCTGTCCCAGCAGGCTGCAGACACTGTGGCTGTGACCCTGGCCATTCCTCTTCCACACAGGGATGTCCCCAATCTTACAGGGAACTTGGGACAGCAGGTGCTGGCACATCCTTTGGATTAGAGTAGGTGATGCCTTTACATGGCCCTGAGTAGCAGCTTCTCCCATGAGACAGCTTGTAGCTGTGACCCGGCCACTCCCAGAGGCTAATCAGCCACTCACACGCCCTCCAGCAGACCTTCCAGAAAGCATTAAGTCTGGCCAGGCCTGGTCTGGCCTTGACAGTGTCCTGGCAGCTGGCAGAGCTCACCACGGCCACTAACTTTGACACCTAGAGTCAGGAACAGGGACATATTCGCAGGCCAGGGAAAACAGACTGCAGGAGCCACACCATGGTGCCCTCACTAGCAGATCTGAAATGGGAAGGGGGTGCTGCACGTGTGCAGGTGACCAAAGGGAAGAAAGGGAGGCGAGGAGAGCCAGGTGGCGGGCGTAGCGGCAGCCTCTTACTGGGGACCGGCCTCAGCACGTCAGGAATGAGAATCTCCACCAGGGCCTGGTACAGGATGTGGTCGCAGCTCCTCATCCACTTGAGGACAGGGTCATATTTACACAGGGAGATGAGCTTGTCCTTAGGGAGGACAGCACCTTCCAGCTCCTCGTCACTGTGGGAGGATGGATAGATAGGTGAGCCTTTGCCCTGCCTGGGAGGGCCCACCATGGGGCAGGCCAGAGGGGGAAGCTCCAGCAGAGTGAGCTGGGGACAGGCCATGGAGCCCTGCCCAGAGAGGCCACCATGTAGCACCTCAGGATTTCCCCAGGATCACACTGTCCCCTCCAGTCTGTGGCCAATGTGGTGCATCTCACTGCAGCTGTGGGACTGAATCACGGCCACCTCTAGAATCTCCGTTAAGCAGTCTGACGTGAGAAGGGCCAATGGCGACAGGAATTGCGTAGCTGCACTCCTCCTTCTCGGGAGCTGATGTGTGGGTTGCACGCAGCTTTGCTTTAAATCTGGCGGGGTGTGGCTACCTTGTGATCTGGCAGGGGTTTGGGCTGTCACCTGGTGGGCAGGGAGGTGGGGCCGTCACTGGAGGAGGCTTTGGAGTTCCAGAAGGACAGCCACAGCTTCTCGATGTAGTGGAACTGCAGGTTCATGACAACGTCCAAGGTTGCCTAGGAGTGAGAGCGGCTGCTTAGACCAAGCTACGTGTTCTCACAACACCCCAGCAAGCAGCCGTGACACTGGAAGCAACAGGGTCTTCAGAAGTCCCCAGAGTGCCCACAGGAGAGGGGCAGGTGGAGGAAATAGAAGGGTGCTCGTGGGCGGACTCGGGTCTTCTGTCTCCTCTGTGCCACGCCTGGCGGTTCTGGCAAGGGACACTGAGAGCTGCCCGCCACCCATTCAGAAGGCCCGGGCAGTCACCTCGCAGTGCCGTCTGTACACCAGCTGCAGGGCCTTGACGTCGTGCGGAGTGATGCTCTCCTGCAGCAGCACACTGCCCAGGTCAGGTGCCGGGAACTCCGGGAAAACGTGGGAGACGTCTGGGGAGGAACGGGGAGGTCAGACATGGGCTCAGGGGAACCTGGGGCAGTGCCCAGCACAGCTGCCCATGTGCTGGGGCTGCTCCTGCAGCCAAAGCCCTGTGCTGGCATCCTGGCTCCTGTGTGCAGCTGGGTGACTTTTCTAAGTGCCACTATCCTTGAGCACAAAATGGGGACACATTGTCACCTCCCAGGATGTTAAATAAGCTGACACTGATGTGGCTGAGCCCAGGCTGGGCACGCAGCAGCACTTCAAAACCACAGTTCTCATCACTGCGGCTGGCAAAAGGGTGGCAGAGCCTGCAGTCACCCATGAAGCCAGCCCAGGGTGGTGCATCTGGGGAGGAGCCCAAGGCTGATACCATGGTGGCCCCCTGGGACTGGCCTGGCACCATCTCAATCCCACTAGGAAAAAACCTAGGTGGGTCCTGTGCAGTCTGCAGTACCTGGGAACTGGTGAGGGTCTTCAGAGCCCGGCACTGACACTGGGACACCTTCCTGAGGGGTCCAAGCGGCAGGCTCTGAATGTAGACCCTGCCCCTGAGCAGCCCCAGGAAAGAAGGTGAGGCTGCCCCAACCAAGACTGCCCCGGAAGCTCCGGGGGAAGCAGGGGAGGAAACCCAGGGTGGAGCCAAAGCCTGCCGCACCCCTGAGCTCAGGCTTTGAAGTGGCAACAGCTTCACTTCTTTCTGATGGTCACTTTATTCACTCATTTTTCTTTCTTTCTTTCTTTTTTTTTGTTAAAGAAAGAATCAATTTTATTTATTTTTTCATTGTTTTTTGTTGCTCTGACACCTAATTGTGTCCGTGGTGCTGGGGTTTGAACCCGGTTCCTCGCGCATGCCAGGCAAGCGCTCCAAACTGCTGAGTCACGGCTCCAGCCCCACATACTCATTTTTCTGATGATCACTTTATACATTAACTCTTTGTTTTTGAAGAGAGAAGGTCAGTGAGAGAGAGAGAGAGAATCAATTTTTATTGAGTTTTTCACATGGCTTTAGTTGCTCTGACACTGTGCACGTGGGTGCTGGGGTTTGAACCTGTGTACTTGCGCATGCTGGGCAAGCGCCGTAACTTCCGAGCCACCGCTCCAGCCCCTACACATTAATTCTTTTGGCATAAGTGAATTATTTTAAAATTGCAGTGATACGAGGAAGTAGGCTCGCCGGGACTGAACAGGGATCACACGGGAAGGCCAGGCTGAGCCTGGGTGCTCACCTATGTACTGCTGATGGTGCTGGCTCTGTGCCGCCATGGCCTGCTCGGGCGTGCTGTGCAGGCTGCTGTGGGAGCTGCTGTCCCCAAGGCTGTCTGTCTTCTGGGCTGGCCGGTACCTGGGCAGGGGACACATGTGCCTCCATGAGGCCCCAGCAGTGGTGTCTGGGAAGGGCCCAAAGAGCAGGGGCTGAGCAGGATTCCGTCTGGGTGTGTGTGTGTGTGTGTGTGTGTGAATTTTTCAGAGCATTGTCAGACCGTACAGCACAGCACCAAAACTGCACGACGATTGTTTGCACGTGCACAGTTCAGGGCATGAACAGTCACAAGCCCGTGCAGCCGTCACCACCATCTGTCTCCAGAACCTTCTCATCTCCCCAAAGTGACTCTGTCCCATAAACACCAGCCCCTGAAGCACCACGTACTTCCTGTCTCGGGGCTTTGAGACTTGAGGGACTTCCTATGAGTGGGTCCTGCCGCGTGTCGCCTGTGTCTGCTCGTGTCACTGTGCAGCATGTGGGGTCCCTCCACGCTGCCGCAGGTCAGGGCTGCCCTTCCTTGCTACTCACTGTCCCCTGAATGGGTGGACCACACTGCTCCGTGTCCGCGGATGGACACTCAGCTCACGTGTGCAGGGCCCTCAGCCTCCTCCTCAAAGGACTCGGACCTCAGCACCTTGTGGTCTCCGGGAAATGCTGACTTTCATTTTGCTGAGTCAGAGCGCAGGGAGGCAGCACACGGGGCAGGACCCCAGGCAGGAGGCCTGTCGGGGCAGTGCTGGCAGCGCCTGTCTGCACTTGCGCAGTGGGTGGGCCTTGTGGGGAGGGAGAAAGTAAGGTCGAGGTTGGATGTGTGCGGCCACCGGGCGCAGGCTGCGGCTTCCCAAATACAAGTGGCCCAAACCTGAGCCATGTGTGAGCTACTCTTGAAATGACACTGCCCGGAGTGGAAGTGGCCAGTGTCTGCCTGCCAGGCCCCCTGTGCCTGTCTGCACTTCCTGGAGGTGGTGTGCTGTGGTCCCTACCCTCAAGGGGCTACCCTGAGCCACCTGCCGTTAGTGAGGGAGTTGGGCCATGTTCCTTGGCCTGTGGGAACAGGCGCGGGCTTGCTGGAAGGCTCAGTGGTGACACTGGAGAGCAGTCCCACCCCAGGGCCCAGAAATCAAGGCCCATGGCCAATCCTGCACTTGGTTTTGTGAACAGTGCTATGGGCACATGGCTGCGCACCGCGGCCTCGGTCATGGTGGCGGCTGGCCTTCAAGGTGGAGCTACTTGCTCTTTGCAGCCGTAACGGCTGACCAAGTGTGACGGACAGAGGAGAGAACATTCCAGTTGGTGGCAGGAGCGGTGACTTCAGCACCACCTTTCTCTTGCGTCACGGCGTATGCCGCGCTCTCTTCCCCTCATCTGTGGTTTTAGCCCTGTGCAATGCTGGAAAAGACACTCTGGACGGTGAGGACCATGGGAACACGGCCCATGGGACTGTGGGCTCCGGGTGACCATGATGCGCCAGAGCAGGCTCATCAGTGGGGGCTGTGCCAGTGGGAAGGGGCGTGGGGACTCTGTCTACGCTTCGCAAAATGTGAGAAAAAAATTAGGGATCTGAAGAGCAGCAGCTGCCTGAGGCTGTACCCCATGGGGCCGGGCCTCCCGTGGCCCAGGGCCCTGGAGCCTGGTGGGGAGCGGGAGCTCATTCCCTAGGCCTAGGCGCGCCTGGCCCGCCGCATGCAGGTTTGGGAAGTTGCCCTCCTAGCGCTTTGCAAGGGGCACCCAGCCCTGCCCCACCTCCAGCGTGGGGACTGAACTGGTTTCGCCCAGGCCACCCACCTGGGCTTCTGGTGCACAGGCTGCTGCCGCATGGCCATGTACTGGGTGTCCTCCTGCAGCCGGTTCAGCGGGGAGTCGGGCTTCAGGCGGATCCCGTAGTAATGGTACTTGGAGTTGCCCCTGGAAAGCACACCACGCAGGGCCCCCTGACTCCGTGCTCGGAAGGCCATTCTGCACACAACTGCCCTGCGTGGGCAGTCCCCTCTCGAGTTTAGTATTTTAAAGGCTCTGAGCAGTCCTGGTGAGAAAACCACGCCCACCCTAACCCTGTGCGCACTTGTGAGTGTCCTGATGAACGCTTCCCCATCATCTTTGCAGGGTAACAGCACTACCTAGGCTCGGTATGGGAGACATGGTGACCGAGGGCTTGAAGTAGCTTTATTAGGAGGTCAAGAGGGCTGCACGGGAGATAAGAATGGATCAAAGGATGGGCTGTGCAGACCTCCTGGCTCACACGAAGCCATTTCCCTGGGCTGCCCTGGGCCCCCATTGCTCCATCTGTGTTCTGGAGGAGTCCTGTCTGCAGAGCCAGGGACCCTGCTCTCTGGAGCCCACTGCCAAGGTGTTGCCTGCTGCTCTGAGCACACCAAGGGCCCGGACGCTGCTTCTGTTCAGTGCCGCAGACAGCACATGCCTGGCCTGGCTGCCCAGGACCACTTCCAGGCCCCTGGCCTTGCTTGGCGGTGCGGCCAGTTCAGTGCCGCAGACAGCATATGTCTGGCCTGGCTGCCAGGAAGTGGCCAGGGAGAGGCTGTGGGAGATGGGCCAGGCATCAAGAAATGGCAAATCTGGCTCTGCCAGATCCCTCAGGGGCTGCAGTAGAAAATAAAAACAAAAACTCGCTGTTATGGGAAACTTCGCAGAGAGAACACCTCAGTGAACCCCACATGGCTTCTGAAGGAAAGACAGGGCCATGGCTCCGAGTTGACCCAGTGGCACTATAGGGCAGGAGGCAGGCGCAGGTGCCAGGAGCCCCATTTCTGCAAGAAGGAAAGGGGGTTAGCTGGACAACGGCAGCACAGGCTACCGCTACCCACCTGGTTCCTAGCCGCCGAGTGCGCAGGCCCATGAACACCGAGCGGATCAGCTTCCCGAAGGACGCGGCGTTCACGGGGTCCAACTTGTGCTCCTGGCAGTGCCGGAGGTAATGGCTGTAAAGAGAACTTCTGGGGAGACTCACGCCCTCGGCAGTTTCATAATTGTCCAGCAGCCACTGCAGCTGGAGAGAGAGACATGGCGGCTCCTCAGAACCAAGGGCCACTGCCAGCGGGCTCTGGATGGGACTTGCTCTCCCTCCGCCGCCAGGGCCGCGCTCTGCGCACATCAACCAACGGCTCCTCTTCCTCCACTCACGGATTCCTCCCACGGTCAGCCTGGCTCTCGGGTCCCTTGACATAACAGTTGGTCTCGGCCCATGATCGAGCCCTGCTGGGTGTGGCCTCATGATGGCTCCTGTCACCACACACAGCCACATATCCTTTAAACGCAGAGTGGCGAAAGGGCAAGGCTGGGATGGAGCCCTGCGCTCCAGAGCAGGGGGCAACAAGGACACCCTGCCTGTGCAGGGCACTGAACAGGACACCCAACCTGTTGCCTGGTGGCTCTGCACTCCAAGCCCAAGAGAGGAAGCTGAGGGCCAGCCGAGGCTGCTGTCAAGTGAGGATGGCAAGCATCATCTGTGACAGCCCAGTCCCCACGATGCAGTTACCCCTCCCAGTGACCCAAAGCCTGGGCTCCCTTCTGCTCCCACCCAGAGGTCTCTGTGGGCAGGAGGGAGACGCGTCCCTGGCCTCTCTAAGCCACCCTGCCATCCAGGAACCTCAGGGCCTTGCTGCCCCCAGCCCCTCCCTTATCCCCACGTCCTGAAGTCCTGAAGTCCTGCAGGACCCACATGGGCATCTCCTCTCGTCCTTTGCACACCGCCCACCCACCCACTTGCCCGCCCTTCTTCCTCTGCACCCCTGGGGCTCGAGCTGTGAGCAGCCTCAGAGCTGCCGACCCTGTCCCTGCGTGCTGGGAAGTTCCGAAGACAAAGAAGTTCAAGATTCCGCCGAAGCGGCCTCTGATCTGGGCCATGGAGCAGAGCTTTTAACAGCAGAGCAGCCACCAAGACAGCTGGGGGCCAGGCTGGGGTTCAGGGCTGAGAGGAGGCGCAGACTCTGTTAGGGAAGCTGGCAGGGGTGTGGCGAGGCTGCCCAGGAGGTCCCAGGCCCAGTGCTGCCTCTAGGCAAACAGACAGGGCTCTAGTGGCCTCCCCTTCCCCCTCAGCTCAGCAGGCAAGGACCCTGTCATGCAGATGTCCTGGATTTTGGCCCTTCCTGTTGCAGAACCATTTAAACAAGCCCATCACCCTCTCCCTTGTTCCCACAATGCCTGCCTCCTGCAGCCTGGAATGTGGATCCCCTGTGTGGCCCTCTGTCAACTGCAATGTCCTCTCCCTGGCTATGACCGCCTGGGACTAGTTAGCAGACGTGCATCTTGTGTGTCCCGTGTGGGTGCTGTGTGCCTGGCCACTGGGGAGGAGGGGCTCAGGCCCTGAAGGGACAGTGGGGGAGGGTGGCGGTCAAGGGCAGGGGCAGCAGGAAAGGCCCCGGAAGGACAGGTCTTCCTTACCTCGTCACCTCTCCCCACCGCTCCTCCCGGCCCTTCTGTGGACAGTGGTGGCAGGCGCCGGTTTTCCTCCTGGAGTCTCGCTCTGGCCAGGATTGTTTGATCCTTCAGACCTAAGCCCTGTCACTGCATGTGACCTCAGGACCAAAGCCATACTGGCCAAACCTTGGGGGCACAGCCTTGCTCCCCACACCACGGTGGCCTCAGTACCCACACTGGGACTCTCCACCCTACCCGTGTCCCTACTCCAGGGAGGAAGCACACACAGGGCTGGGATGGTGGCTGGCGAGGAAGCCCACTTCCCTCAGGCCACCAGACGTTGCCCTGTGCAGCCACCAGCGGCGGGGTACCTGCGCTCTCCACCCCTGTCATCTTATTTCATGTGGCGCAGGATGCAGGGAGGACGAGGCTGGTATCGGGGGGCCCCTGGAGCCCTGAGGTTTCTTCACAGCTCTTTTTGCAGCTGGGAACGGGGCCTGTGCCACTGACTGGCTGCTGTCTCCCCCTGGACCAGCAATCTGCGAGGGCAGAGGCACCAGCCTGTCTGTGTTTAGGCCCTCAGGGCCTTGAAGATGCTCAAGAAAGACAGGAATAAAGACCTACTGAAGGAAGGAGGAAGAGTGCCTGAGCGCAAAGGGGCGGAACCCACAGAACCCGGCCGCGTCGCGACCACAGGCAGCACATGTGTGCATTCTCAGGGCATCTTCCAGGGAGGGAGCCAGGGCCAGCAGCCCAGTGTCCCAGAGGCCTGAACGCGATGGCCAGTTGGGCAGGAGCCAAAGGCCACAGCAGGCAGGGGCAGATTTTGTGGCGGCGCCGGGGGCACTGCAGAGAGCTTTGGAAACGGTGCTGCGTGCCAGGCGGATATCACTGCTGCACATGTAAGGACAGTGGCTCGGAAGGAGGCCCGCCTCGGTCTGTCAACTCTGTGTCCTGTAAATTAGGGGCAGAGCTCTTCATTGGGGTCAACAGGGTGCATGGCTGTCTTGACAAGCTTCTTGGAGATGAGCAGGCGGAATCAGCTCTGCTGGTGGAGCGGGTGACAACCCTGTCCTGCCCCGATGGGCCGCCAGAGGGCAGGTCACACTGATGCACTTACAGACCTGCTCGGTGGTCCAGACCCCTGGCTGGGCTGTGAGCCACTCCAGGGCACGGGCTGCGCATGCTCAGCTGGGGACCAAGGCCCAGCATCACGTCCGACCCCAGCAAGCACCGCAACAGCTGGTCCTCCCAACAGCATGCACCTGCCTCGCTGGCCAGAGATGAGTCCCTGAGCCTTAGGTACCTTGGTGAGCTCAGCCGTGGGACAAGGCTGCACAAGGTGGCCTTGCAGGCTCAGCACACTCGGTGATCTGCTTGTCTGTGCTGGATCTATGTCAACATCAACGCCAACACAGGGGACACTTTCCAAGAAGATGATCACTGACCCCACTGGCCGTGATCTGTTGGGACCGCACGCCTTTTGGCCAGAGCTTCAGCGTTGTGCTAAGGAGCAGACTCTAGGTGCCACGCCCGTCCAGTGGTCCTGGGCTCTGCAGCCACAGCCTGCAAACAGGTGTCCTTCCTTCCAAACGGGAAGCCGGGGGTTCAAGTCCAGAGTTGCACACTCACCCCGCCCCCTTGTCTTCCGAGGCACTTGTTCCCACTACAGCCACGCATTGCTGAACATGGTCTGAGCTTGGAGAGTCGTGTCCTTCGATTTCGCTGCTGCGCGAACATCACCACATGCGCGTGATTGGAGATGGTGTGCCCTGTTAGGCCACATGGTGCTCGTGGTCCTATGTGTGGTCCCTCATTGACCGAAATGTCACCATGCAGTTCATGACTGCACTTGGGGCCAGCATGCCTGACACTAGCTCCTGATTGGCTGGGTTAGAGTCTCCTGTGCAACATAGCAGCAGCTCTTCTGAGCTGCAGACTCTGGACGCCCTCTTTTCCACGCATCCATTGCGTATTTACTTCCAGTCGCCGCATGCAGGCTGTTCCAGGTGCTGGGCCCCCTGCCTTCCAGATGCAACCCTTTTTAGGGGAGAGACCCACATTCAGAACAGAGATGGTGTTACGTGCTGTGAGAAACTGAACCTGGGGGCTCCAGGGAGGAGGGAATGGAGGAGATGTGCAGTTTTAAATCAGGGTGGGGGTGGGTGGGAAGGCTCTTTGAGAAAGCACCCAGCGAGTAAGGACATGAGGGAGGTGGTGAGGCGCTGTGGGAACAGCATTCCAGGAGGCAGGCACAGCCTGTGCAAAGGCCCTGAGGCAGGATGGGCCTGGCATGTTGAGCAGTGAGGAGCCCCTGTGACTGGAGCAGAGGAGGAAGTGGGGTGAGACGGAAGAGAGGAGGGGGGACGGAACAGGTCCTGCTGGTACTTGTGGGCCACGGGGAGGACTGGGCTTTGAACCCATGGAAGGTGGGAGCCCTGGAGGCTTCTGAGCACCTTAGGTTCCAGTAGGCTCACTGGTGGCTGTCATGAGAAGGGACTGGGCAAGGCTGACTGTGAGTGGCTGAGATCACCCAGAGACAGACTGGTGGCCTGGTGGTGGTGTGGTAGAGTGGGAAGCAGTCTGATTCTGGACCTTTCCTGAAGGTGGGGCTGAGGACTGGTGGTGGAGTGGGGGAGGGCGGCAAGGACCGGCAGGATCTGAGCACATAAAGGATGGTTGTCCCTGACTGAGACACTGGTTCCTGCACTGATCCGCAAGGTGGAGCCAGAGGGAGGCACAGACAGCTGATGCCCCTGGGGCTGGCAAGGTGGCAGCGCAGGAGGCAGGAAACACCTCGCTGATCCACAGCAGCTATGGTTTAGATCTGGAACGCCCCAAAGGATGCCTGCTGGGCTCAGTCCCCAGCTGGTTCTACTGGAGGTGGTGGAGACTGCAGGAGCTGGGGCCTGGGAAGGTCTGAGGTCACGGGCTGTGCCCTCAAAGGGCACTGTGGGACCCCAGTCCCTTCCTCTCTTGCTTTCACACCTGCTGCCTCCACCATATGCTCCTGCCAGGACATAGGCCCAGAGCAATGGTGCCGCTAGGTCATGAATTGGAACCTCCGAAAGTGGGTCCAGATGAAGTCGCCCTCTTAAGGCCGATGATCTCAGTATTCACTACGGTGGTGGAGAGCTGATTCTCGGTCACCCCTAGCTGCCCAGTGGAGCCTGCGGGCTCAGCTCTGTCATCACACCAGGCCCCCAGGGGCCACCAGTGGCAGTTGAACTATCCTTGATTACCTGATTCTTCATTTAAAGCAAAGTCATTGAATCTGAACACAGTCCATCTGATACGCTCATCCTCCTCCCGGCGGTGGAAATGGAAGGAGCGAATCTTAGCAATGGTGCTGCAGCTCTGTAGACCCACGTGGGGTCCCAGCGTCAGCTGACTTGAGAGGCACAGCCTCTGCAGGAATAGGGCACTCCCTGGTGCTGGTGGCATCCCAGGCAGCTGCCCAGGGACCACAACCAGGGGAGCCAGGGGCACTCCTGCTCCTTCTGCTTTTCCCTTTGCGAAGGCTCTTCCCACTGGGGCCCACCTGGGCTCACCTCCTCCTTCAAAGGTTTCTACCGCAGCCTGGGCCGCCGGGCTGGAGCATCCTGACATGCAGTGACCCAGGCCCTGCAGATCTCCTAGGTCCAAGCCCCAGGCAGGGAGGTGGGAGCTCTGAGTCTGGAAGATTCTGCTTGTCCAGCAGGCCCTGGGCAGCGGCTCCCTCCGGACACACGGCATCGAGGAAGCAGTCACCAACCAGCCAGCTCCTACACTAGCCACTGGGGGCCTGGGCACGGGACCACACCACGCATGTCTCCTCTCCTCCCAACTTCTGCCCTCAGTGCTGGGCTCCCCTGAGTGACTTCAGTATCCCGCACACAGCAGTGACTAATGTCACTGCCTGGCAGCAGGAACATGCACTGTCCCATCTTTGGTGAGGGGCCCTGACTAGACACGATCCTGGAGAGGGGTGGTTGGCTGTGAGGTCCAAAGCTCAGGCTGGTCAAGGAGCTGGGACTGTGACAGCCCAAAGCGCTTCCAGAAGGCCACTGTCTACCACAAGAGCCATTGTGGCCCCAGGCAGCGCAGGGGTGTGTGGCGAGTGCATGTGGCCTAGTGAAGGATAGACTGCTGTCCCATCAGCAGGCCACCACCTTTAGCTCACCTCTTCCTCTCTGGCTCTCAGTCTGCGAAGTCAAGATCCAGGTTCAATCCACTTTCGTGTGTATGGCTGAGTTTTTAGAAAGACCTTATTTCTCCTTCCCAAGACTCAAAGTCTACCGATTGCCACGTGAGACAAGGGCAGAGCCCAGGAGAGCACAGCTCAGGGGGACTCTAGTGCTGGAAGTCAACTCAGAACGAGTCTGGAGGGAAGCAGCATCCTCCCGCAAGACTGTTGGAAAGCCAGAGACATCCCAGCAGCCAGAGACGAGTGGCCCACGGGGCTCACCAGCCGTTTACCTTCCCAGGACACCCCTCCTGCCTCCCTCAACAGCTGTCCCTGTCCAGGCCTGCAGGAGCTGGAGGCTGTGGAGCCAGGGCCCTGCTGCTCTGCCGTCTACAGGGGTGAGCTCAGTCCCCACTGGGGAGAGCAGAGCAGGGACCTTCTTCCCAGCACTTCACCCTCCGGGACTTGTCCCCAGCAGGACACTGTCCAGAGTCACCTTCCAGTCAGCCTGGAGCAGGCAGCCTCGAGCCCGTGGTGCGGGGAAACATCTGCTCTTGCTGAGGCCCCGTGCTCTGAGGCACTCCCAGCCCTGCCTGGAGCAGCTGGCCATGCGGGCATCTGCACAGACCCGGGTTTCTGGACCTCTCCCTGGATGCCAGGAAGCCCTGGGTTTGAACGCAGTGGCTCCGTTCCCTTTGCTACTGTAGTCTCAAGGACATGCCTGTCCCCACCCAGTGGCCAGATGCTCATTCTGGTTCTAGGGCTGGTGCCAGCTCCAAAATGCCAAACGTGTTTCCAGTTTTACACGACGCTAGGTGGGGAGCGTTTGAAGGAAAGCGAAAGGGACCGTGTGTGGGGACCAGAGCTTTCCTCCTCAGCCGTCCCTGCAGCAGACACTAAGCCAGTCCCTCCTCCAGGCCTGGCTGGCCACGTGGCTGCCTGGGGCAGGGACGGGCAGCACCTTCTGGATGGGCCTAAGGTGGCATTCCTGCCTGGGGCAGTGCAGGGGAAAGCCTCCTACATCCGCAGGACTGACTGGCTTCCCACACTGCCATGGCTTTCAGAGCGCCGATCCGGGAGCACTGCTGGTCCTGGGCCACCTCCCCTCCTCCGCTAGCACCGTTTCTATTCTCTCGCTTGACTGCGCTGCCTCTTACCTGCCGGGCACTGTCGGGTCTCTGAGGTTCCCTAGTGGCCAGGTCCCTGGGGCAGCCCGGGCCTAGGTGCTGCTCTTGGCAGTGCTGGGGTGAACCTGGGCATGGGCCACCCAGCCCTCATGTCCCCGCTGTGGAAGGGTAGCTTGGCTGCGGCTGCGGCTTGAATCCCCCCTTTGGCACCGGTGAGGTGTCATTTCGCTGTCTTGGTTTGCTTTTAGAGTGTCTACGGAAGCTGCAAGCAGAGCGGGCAGAGTGCCAGGTGGGACCCGCACTTACATGGCTGTTGAGCAAGCCGCTTTTGTGTGGTGTGATTCCTTCGCTTTTTTGGAGGTTTTCAATCGCCATTTCAAGCTAAAGAAAATGTGCAGAAACAAAACAAAACAAAACAAAGTGGAAGGAAAAAGGAAATCAGATGGTTAGCATCAGCCAAGATTTGACTTTTATTAATATCCAAATAACGATTCAAGCTCGTAGGAAGTTGGGGGAGGCTCGAGCACCAGGCAGCTGGCGGCACCGGAGCAAAGCTGAGGCAGGGCGTCTTTTGTCACATGCACAAGAGCCCGAGGGCCACGAGCAGCAGAACCAAGTCCTGCTACCAGCCTCACATGGCATCTGAGCACAGCACCCGCATGTGCGCATGCACCAGGTTAATGCAGCTGCTGCATGAATGTCAGTGTCAGAGAAGCCAGCATCGCGTCAGCCACACCTCCCACACCACATTTGCCGCTTGGCAGTCAGGGGAATGAAGCCAAGGACGATGGCCACGTTGATATCTGGGTCAGCTGGACCCGTTGCAAAGCCCAGGGTGTTCCTGCTGGGGGCTTCGTGAAAACACTGAGGCCAGAGGCACAGGCCCTGCCGGGCCCTCCCTGGGCCGCTGCAGTCACAGAGGCCAACTCTGACTACCTACAGATCCTGCTCTGTGCAAAGAGGGAGGTCAGGAGGGAGAACTGGGCCTGGGGACAGCGGCAGCAGCTGTGGCCAGGACTTCCTGGAGGGAGGGGCTCTGTGTGGGGCTCAGTCCTGGGCACAGGAGGCTGGGGGAGTGCCCAGGCGGGCACAGCTGCACCACATCTGCGCATTTCAAATGTGACCTAGATTCCTGCCGGGAAACTGGGAATTTAGAATCTGTGGGGGCCACACGACGCGCAGAGAGCTGCAAGGAAGGACGTGAGCCTAAGGCTGCTCTTCCTCCCCAGAGCAGCCAGTGAAGGCAGAGGTCAGTCCCCAGGGCCGAGGGGAGGCCAGCAGGGCAACCGCATCTCCCATGCCCGACTGGGCCACTGTGGTTCTGCTTTCTGTCTCAGGGACACCTGGTACAAGCCAGAAAGGGAGTCAGTGTCACCTTGAAGGTGCCAAGGAGCACCAGGGGAGTAGGGTGAAGACATCCCCACCCATCAACCCCAGGGCCAGGCGAGGCAGCCACCACCTCGATAATGGAGAGAGGTCACAGAGCTCCCCGCCGGGCGGCATCCAGACCTGCAGCCTGGGTGCCAGGGAGCTATGACTGCACCAATCTCGGGAAGTGTCCAGCCCACAGCACACCAGGAGGAGGACCCGTGTTCTCCCGCACGATGGCCCTCCATGTTGTACTCCGTCAACTCCTTTGTACTGTTAAAGCTGTATGATGTCCTGCCCCACAAAAAGAGCTTCTCAGAAGGGTTTGATCCATCAGTATTTCCCTTACTGGCGATAACAATGGGAAATCAGGTGTATATGTTAATTCGTTTATGATAATAAGCCCACCGCTGGTTGACATTGATAACACTTTACAAGGAAGAACAGCTGTTTCCCGAATCTCCCCTGCTGTGGGAGGACAGATAGGCTTTACGTTTTCCCATCTCTGTGCAACGTGGCTGTAGAAGACGGAGCTCCGAGCCCACATCTGCACTGCCATCTGGCACAATCTGCGCGGCCAGGAGAGGGACCTCCTAGAGCTGCAGGCAACCCTGGACAGGACACGACACCAAACTGCCACAACGGGAAGTGGTGCAGCAGCTGCAGTGGAGCCTGAACCACACCAGTGAGCTTGTCACACGCAGTCACAGCCAAGCACATAAGTAACGCCAGCGAGAATGGCGGCGAGGAGAGGCCCACCTCACCCTCAAAGCGCTAAGTGCATGGGCCAAGTCCATCGGACTCAATTTCCTCCAAAGCCTGGGCACTACGGCAAGGCTGATAGCAACCAGGGGACCCTTAACCAACAACAGCTGAAACTGGGTGCCTGAGGGACTCTGTGACATCACAGAGATGCCAGTGGCACCAAGGACAAAGCACACATTTCACAAAAGCGGTGCAGGAAGGCCGATAAGCCAACGGTCAGCAGCAACTACCCAGCAACACAGGCCCTGGAGAGGACGCCAGGGTCGGATATGCAGTGTTGCCACATTAGACAATGAGACAGCTGACTTTCCACAAAGAACGTATGGCCCCGTGCACACACAGAAAGGAGCAAACAGTGGCCCTAGGAAGCCCGGATGTATTCACGATGCACTGTGATCAGCTACAGCTGCTCAAGGGGACCATGAGAATGAGGACCCTCCAGGTAGAGAGCACCCACAGGAGGTACTTGTGGAGAGGAATCAACCAAAATGCAGGCTTGAAAGCACATTTGAAGGTGCAGTGGGTGAAAAGCCCCTGCATTTGATGAAAGACAGGAAGACCCACGTTCCAAACTCTCAAAGAAGTCTGAGGCAGTCTCGGGACCCTAACGGTGACAGCAGAGTGCAAGCAAGCTGCCATCAGCCCGTCACTCAAGTGTCCTCCGCGTTCCACAGGAAGCCTGGGTGCTGTTCCTGTCCTCGCCAGCCCGGTCAGTGGCCGGGAGGTTGCTCTTTCCCCGAGCTCACCAGCGTCAGGCAGAATGACGGTTCCACTGGTACTAAGGAGGGCTCCTCTGCCAAGGCCCAGCCATGGCTTGAGGTGACATCTTCGCACTGGCCTGGGTTTGCCGTGGTTAGGCACTGGGTGTCAGGACCCAGCTCCTGAGGCCAGCAGTGTGCGTGGAGGACAGTCCCTGAAGTCCCAAAGTGGAGACAAGCAGGGGCCCACTCTTACGCTGCTGAAGCTAACAGCTGCTCAAAACTATAGCTCAGCCGTGTTGCCAGAGAAGGAGGCAATGAAAGTTTAAATGGTTGATGAGCAATAAACGCTTTGGGGTCCTGTTTAAACAATGTAGCAATTTTTTCTTTTGAGAGGGAAAGTAAGAGAGAGTCAGTTTTATTGAGTTTTTCACGTGGCTTTCATTGCTGACACTTCATTGTATATGTGGGTGCTGGGGTTTGAACCCGTGCACTCGCACATGCCAGGCAAGCGCCGTAACCAACGAGCCACCGCTCCAGCCCCCAATGTAGCATGTTTTAAAAGTGGGGAGGGAACTGGATTTTGAGGGCTGAGGGATGCCTTTCAGGTACGTTGGGTCACTTCCACGCCTGTTGGTGACCGCGCACTTCTGCTACGTGAGATCACCAACTCAGTATTAGGTGACCATGCTTCGGGACCAATTGGAGCAGACGAGCCAATCAAGGCTATCATCCGCTACACAGCGGCCTGGCGGGATGCGACTGGCGGTCCCAGGAACGACCTCTGCACACGCAGATCGGGGTTCAGTCCAGGGCTCCATGTGGCTCGCTTTTCTTTCTGGTCCTGGAGACTGAACTCGGGGTGCCCTAGCACTCAGCTGCACCCCAGCCATCTCCATTTTATTTCATACTCAGTTGCCACGGCTGGCCTGCAGCGTGTGACTGTCTTGCCTTGGCCCTGCACAGCTGGGATGGCAGGTGTGCACCACCAACGTGCAGCGCACACAGAACCGTAAAAGAAATAGCAGGACAGTAAGAGCGCCATGTGCTGCCCAGAAAGACTTCACTAGACCCATGGGGTGCCTGCCCGCGGCTGTACCTCACACCGTCAAGTGGGTCTGCATCCCCCGAAGGTCTGCAGATGGCTTCGCTGCTCCATTAATCGAGAGGCTTCTGGAGAAGTGCAAATGCTGCTTTTCCAGCGTGGTTGTGAACTCCGTCCCTCTTGGAAGGCCGGAGGTGAAACCTGAGCTGTCTTTCCAAGAGTGCTCCAGAGTGCAGCAGGTACTGGTCCTGGCTTTGCAAAGGCGCAGAGTGGCTTCAGGAGGATGCAGCGTGACGCAGAGCACGCAGCACCAAGGCAGACCCACAGGCGAACTCGGCTCGTGGGGACAGAACAGCAGTGCTGGCTGCTCAGCCGTACAGACAGCCCCAAGCTGCACAGAACACAGCCCCGGGGGTGAAAAGAAAAGCGATGGCCAACACTTTGGTGAGGGAAAAGGTGGGTGTGCTATTGACAACGTCCCCTTATGAGACAGGTCCCAAGAGAGGCACAGTGCCAGCCACAGGGGTGGCAGTGCCACCAGGCCCTGTGTTTGCCCACTGTGCTGCTCTGACAGCTGTCTACAGCTCTGACATGTGGGGATGGCAGGTCTCCGCCCATGGTGGCACATGCACGAGCCGAGAGTGGCCTGGTGACTCTCTGCCTGGGTCCTCACTGAAGTCCCCGGCTACAGGACAGGCATCTTCCAGCTGGCAAGTCCATCGTGAGGCCATGGGGCGGGATTCATGAGTCCCAGAGGCCACCAGGAAGGGTTCCTGTGAGGCACATGAAGAGGCACATGGACCACACCTTGGGAGCCATGGGAGGGCCTCAGTCCGATCAGGCCTGGACATGGCACCGCTGAGCTATCAAAGAGGCGGGGTGGGGTAGGACCCTTGAGCGTGACCAGGGTTCCCCCTCATCACTGGATGGACGCATTTGGGGCTTAGGGGGTCACTTCGAGTGTGGCTCTGCCATTCTCTGTCCCTTACCATGTGACGTCGTGCACCACTTCTGTCTCCGTCAGCCAGCAGGCTATGGCTAAATGCAGGCCTGGACCTGAGGCCAGAACCGTGTGCCCAAGCAAAGCCGTCCATGGTGCCATGTTGTGAGCAGTGGAAAATGGGTCGAGGTCGAAACTGGAAGCTTGCTGGGCCAAGGTGCCCAGTGGAGTTCTTTTTTGTTTTTTAGGGCTGAGGACCGAACTCGGGGCCTTGCGCATGCTAGGCAAGCGCTCTGCCACTGAGCTAAATCCCCAGCCCCGCGGTGGAGTTCTTAAACAGGACGTCTGCGCGTCTCTAGCACAGGCGAAGATCATCTCGATGACTCACAGGATGTTAAGGTTGGAACGTGAGGCGCCCCAAAAAGCTCACGTGCGACATTTCGGGAAGGCTGAGGTTATAAAAGCCATTCAGACCCCTGATGGGGATGGGCTGGCAACTGCGGCTGCAGGGTGTGCCTGGAGGAGGAGTCCCTGGGGACATGCCTCGGGGTCTGTGTTCTGCACCTGGCGTGGAGTTGCTGTCCCTGCTCCCTGGAGCCACGCCTGCTGCCACGAAGTCCAGCTTCCCCTAGAGCCCTGAGGAATGCAGCCAGCCTTCCATGAGCTAAGGCCTCTGAATCTGAGGGCCCCAGACAACCTTTTCCTCCTAAAACTGTTTCTTGTCAGGTCCTTCAGTCACAGCAGCAAAAAAGCCGACTAAAACACGGGCACATCTCAGGGATTTGTGGAGCTTGAATCCAGCAGTTCAGGGCCAAAAATATTGACTTTTTTTTTTTTTTTTTTTTTTTTTTGGTGGTGCTGGGGCTGGAATCCAGGGCCTCACTCATGCCACTGAGCTGCCCCAGCCCAAATACCGTGACTCCGAACACTGGATCGGGTTCTAAGGAAGACCCTGAAAGACCCAAGGCTGGGTGGCCCCGGCTCTGCTCTGCACATTTGAGGACCTCCTTGCCTGGCAGGAGAGCAGGACAGGAGAGCCGGGTGTACTCCAAGGCATGCTGGGAATCACCTCTGGGACCTCAGAGCTTGCAGAGAGAGGTGCTGCTTGCAGCCGACAGCAGCCAGGGAAGGACAAGCATAACCTGCGCTCCTGGCAGCTGCCGTGAGGGCTGCGCGGCAGACTCAGGAATCTGCGTGAGTCCCAGGGGAGGCTGCGGGGCCTCTCTCCAGTTCCAATTCAATTCTCAGTGTCCAGAAGCACCTTCCCAGGGGCTGTGACCTCACCTGGGACTCCAGTGCAAGACACTGCTCAGCTGTGCACCAGCCAGGCCTGGGCACCCTGAGGAGACTGCTACATCCTCCTCCCCACAGCACCCACAGGGAGGCCTGTGGAGGCTGCTTGTGTTTTCGCATGGCCTCACAGGGTCCCAGGGAAAGCAGGGCCCTCTGAAAGAGCTTCCAGCATGCAGGGGACTCTCGCCTGCCCTGGACATGACCCTTAGGGGCAAGAAAGGAAGCTAACCCAGGCTGACACATCTGAGAGCAAATTTCTCGGTTTAGCACCTCTGTTCACGTGGTTAAAAAAGGACAACAGGGGCTGGAGCGGTGGCTCAGCAGTTACAGCGCTTGCCTGGCATGCATGAGTACAAGGGTTCAAACCCCAGCACCACGTACACAACAAGGTGTCTGAGCAACAAAGTCCTCATGTAAACTAAATAAAGTTGATTCTTTCTCCTTTCAATCTCTCTCTCTCTTACCAAAAACTCACCATCTAGGCCATCAGCTTTCCACCAGGGATGAGTCACTGAGGCTGAAGGTGGCACTCGGCCCAGACTCCAGGATCCATTTTAACTGTCATGAAACAAAACTCTGACGTGAACAAATTGGAAGACACCAAACGTCAGAGCAGGGCTGCAGTTGTGTTGCCACCTCAGGGCTGTCCCTCAAGTCTCCGTGGCATCCTCATGACGTGTCTCCAGGCCGAGTCAACTAGCAGCAGCAGTGCAGGCGAAGGCAGGGCCAGATCTCCAGGGGGAGATGGGAAGGCCCAGGCACTTGGACGCTTGCAGGGGTGTGTGAGAGGGAGAGGCAGGGCACACACCCATTCATGGGTCTCTAATCAATTTTAAAGTTCTATTTTTCCAGAGAGGCCTGGACTGTGGCGTGTGGTGGTGCCTGGTGGGGGTCTGAGTGGCAGCTGTGGCTTCTCAGGGAGCTGGGACTTGTGATCCCACCATATTCCACAAACTTGCCACATTCAAGGAAATCAACAGTCTGAGGAAAGATCCTGATCAAAACCCCCGAGTCCCCAGAGGGAGAACCGTGCCTGCCCCAGGAGCTGCCCAGGCTCTGGCTGCTGATGGCACTGAAGGGGCTGGGTGGGGCTGGGCGCAGCTGGTGCACCTTGGATGGAGCAGCAAGCACTGCCCCAGCATGTCACAGCCCCTAGAAGGCACGGGACTTCTCTCCAGGAAATGGACACACAAGCTCAGGGCCCCACCCCTGTTCTCAGCTGGGTTCTGGGAGTCACTGTGGAGGTAGGAAGAGAGGACAGCAAGACTCAGGCCTCTCTGATGTCAGGGTGGCCCCCAGACACACCCAGACCAAAGGAATAGGGACAGACCTAGTTCAGGAGATTGGCCCCACACCAGAACAAGAAGGTGTCATCTAATTAAAACCACTCGGTGTGATCCAGCACGTTAACACTTCAGAGGACAAAAGACAAGCTATCCTACCAAGAAGAAAAAGCGCCGCATGGCATTCTGCGTCTGCTTACTGCGTGGAGAAGAGACTCCCGGAAACCAGGAACAGCAGGCATCGTCCGCAGCCGGCAGAGGCTCTGGGAGCCAGGCCAGGCCAGGGCAGGCTCCTCAGTTCTACCCAGCGCTGGCCTGGAGCCTTCACAGTGCCAAAGGGCGTGGAAAGCAGGGACGTAGGGAAAAGTGGTATATCCGCAGACACGAACAAGAGTAAGACGGTGCATTCGGCACCGGTGTGAGACGCAAAGTCGATGGCCAAAAATCAGCCGCAGATCATGTTCTACTCACAGCTGGAAACCGGAACAGCTAAACCAGTGCCATGCACAGGTTCCAAGCCATGAAACCCCTAGGTATAAATCTAAAAAACACAGAGGACCTCTGCTGAAAGTGACGACATGCTGATGAACCCAAATAAATGCATGGAAAGACTCGGCACAGTAAATGTGCTCCTCCCCCACACTGAGCGACACCGAACGCAGCCTAACCAAAACCCCAGCAGCATCTTCGGGCTTGTCGATGAGGTGACCCAAGACTCATAGGTGCTTTAGGTTTACAGGGAGAGCGGGCACCATGCTGAGATGATGGCGGACTTCCTGTCCAGCTGTAGTGGTCAGACCAGGGGCTGCTGGCAATGGGACAGGGACAGGGATCGACTGAACAGGGCAAACACCCTGAAACAGCACCACACACGTCGCCCACTGTTGTTGTTGTTTTTTAAAGAGAGAATCAATTTTATTTATTTTTCCATCTGGCCTTTGTTTCTGCAACACTCAGTTGTGTACGTGGTGCTGGGGCTTGAACCCGGGTCCTTGGGCATGCCAGGCAAGCGCTCTACCGCCGAGCCACTGCTCCAACACTGCGCACTGGTTTTTGTCAAAGGTACAAGAGCAATCCAAAGGAAAACGCACGGCTTTTGTTTGTTTTTTTTTTAGAAAATGAGGCTAGAAAAACTGGCTCTTCCATCTGCAAAGACGTAGATATCAACCTATCACATCTTGCAATAAAAGCAAACCTAAAACAAAAGTATAAAACTGCAAAACTTCTCAAGACATCGGGAGAAAATCCTCAGACCTGCAGGTGAGCAGAGCCCCCGACACGGCACGAGAAGCAAAGTGAAAAAGCGAGACTCTTAAACTGAATCTGAGCAAAACTTAAAGAGAAATTTCTCTACAAAAGACTCTTTCTTTTTTTTAAAGAGAGAGGGACAGTGAGAGAAAGAGAAACAAGAGAATCAGTGTTATTTAGTTTTACGTGTGGTCTTCGTTGCTGCGACACTTCGTTGTGTACGTGATGTGGAGTTTGAACTCAGTGTACTCGCACATGCCAGGCAAGCGCCCCAACCCTGATCCACCGCTCCAGCCCCGAAAGAGAATGCAAAGACACATTAAACACAGAGGAAGTATTTGCAAGTCATATCTGATGGGGGACTTGTGTCCAGGCCAAAACAGAATTCTCTAAACTCAACAGTCCGGAAGCAACCTAGTTGAAGCACGAGCAGATGAGCCCCTGGGAGCGGAGGCTGCGCCTAGGAGAGCCGGGATAAAGCACGGAGGTGTCCAGGCCACGACAGGGGGAGCCACAGGAACGTGCCCTGTGCGTGTGCAGGTTCTGGCGGGGGCTGCGCTCCACCCTCACACGCCAGCACTCCACCCAGGTATTCACCAAGGACCGGGAACCCCAGAGCTGAGTACTTGCACTTTCTCCACGAGGACCCCAGATGGAAGGCTGAGTGGCCCTCAGCTGGGGAAGGGCTACACACTCATTTGCTGTTGCACAACCCGGAGCTCCTCGGTAACAAAGAAGCACTAAGCGCACACTCACGCACACCTGACGGAACGCCCAAGGCCCCTGCTCAGAGAAGGAAGCCAGGCTCCCAGGGTCACCATGCAACCCCACGTGCCTGACGCGCCCCCGAAGATGAACCTAGAGTGACCCAGAACAGCCCGCAGTCGCCAGGCCGTGGGTCCTCGAGGGGGTTCCCAGAGCACTGCCCCAGGTGGGTCCTGATTGGCGGGTGACTGCATAGAGCTAGGAAATGCGCCAAGAAGCCCATTTGACTGTGTGGACAGAACAAAAGCAACCGTGGAAATGGGCTTTCAAACGCAGAGACGTGCGGCTGGAGCGGAGCTCAGCGCTCAGGTGCTTGCCCGGCACACGCAAGGACGCGAGTTTGAACCACGCACATAGCGAGGCATCGAGCAACAAAGCCACATGAAAAACTAAAATACAGTTGATTCTCTCTCGCTCTCACTGTCCCCTCTCTCTCCTTAATAAATAAATAAATAAAAGCAGAGATGCTACTGAAGCAGGTCAGAGGTGACCTGGCAGGGAGCTGACAACTTGGGGTTCTGAGGGGACATCTCTCATATTTGGTTCAGTGCAGCTCTGCTAAGAACAGAGGCTCATCAAGGCCACAATAATGACAATGACAAGACCACAGCAGTAGCACCCACCAGACGGGGGGACACTGTCTTGTGTTCTGTGGTCACAAGAGCCAGCGACCTATGGTGTCCTCCTTTCACCAAGGGCAACCTGAGGTTCCGATGGCCCTATGCCCCTGCCTGTGTGCACAGCTGGTGACAGTCCCGTCCAGCCTGTGGCCGCCTCCTACTCACCATCCCCGCTGTTGCGGTCACAAGGCTCTCAGGTCTACCCTGCTGGCCCCTGGGGCCGTGTACATACCGTGGCCGGCGAGGACCGGGCAGTGTGGGCCAGGGAGTGTCTCGTGCCGTCCATCCCCCCATGGATGAGGTAGGCTCCCGCGCTGGACACAATGGGGCTCCCCGCAACATCCATGGCGATGCCCACCATGCTGTGGGAGGGGACCGCTGGTGGGGACGAGGCTGCCACTGTCACCTGGGCGCCGCCCGGGGCCTCAAAGTAAGAAGCTGCACTGCTGGGGGCGTACATCCGAGGCTCCGGGTTGTAGGCGTAGGCTGTTTGTCTGTCAGAAAGAGAGAGGTCATCCCTGAATGCTGTCCCGTCCAAACGCCTCATCCGAGTGAGCTCCGGACGGGGCTGAGCGGACGTCGTGTGGACCCTGCATGTGAGCTCGAGTGCAGGCGCCCACTCAAAGCCACCGTGTGCACAAGTGCTTGGCCCTGGGGTCAAAGGCAAACGCCCACGTGAACACTGCACAGGAGCCTGGAGGGCACAGACGGTCCTGTCTGGTGGCTGCTGGGCCCTACACCTTGGGACAAGTGCACGTACACAGAGCCATGCGACATGGGGCACGCACAGCACATGTGTGTGCAAGATGGGGGAGGGAGCAAGGCCGTGGCTGCTACCCGGCTGCCAGGTCAAGTTCCTGGCTGTGACTCCTGCAGTCACACACGACGCCACCCTGGGTAAGTTGGGGCTCTTTGTTCTAACTTTACAAGTTCCTACGGGTCTACGATCGTTTCAAAATGCAAACCACTAAAAACCAAAGATGCGCCATAAAAAGAACGTCTAAGTGATTCCAAGCCCACGTCTAACGTTCCTTTAATGTCTGGATTAAGGGGCTGGGGCGGTGACGAAGTGATTATAGCGCTTGCCTGGCACGTGCAAGGATGCGGGTTCGAACCCCAGCACCACATACACAACAAAGTGTTGGGGCAATGAAAACCACATGTAAAACTAAATAAAATCGATTCCCTCTCTCTCTCTCTCACTGTCCCTCTCTTTCAAAAAAATCTGGATGAAGGGCTGATGGAGTGTGTTGGCGATGGAGCTGTTTAGGTCACTCTTGGGTGGTGCTGGCTGGCTTGTGGGTGAGTAAAGTTTAGTGTTAAGGCCCCTCTGGCCTCCAGGAGGCGTGCACTCCTGACCTGTCCCCAAAGTGACATCCTGCCTAACTACAGTTCAATAACGAAACCAGGAGAGTGAACTGGTTCCACCCACAGGCCGTGTTTCCCCCTCTACCAGCTCACACATACTCAACGCACGTCTGTGTGGCACCTCTGGTGTCCTGGCTTTACCACATCACCATTACTCACAGCTCTGAAATCACAGCTAAGCCCTCGCACACAGAGTTGTCAAAACCCAAAGAAACAGGGCTGGAGCGGTGGCTCAGTGGCTGGGGTGCTTGCCTGGCATGCGCTGGGACCTGGGTTCAAACCCTAGCACCACGATACAACTAAGTGTCAGAGAAACAAAGGCCAGATGAAAAAATAAAAATTGATTTAAAAAAATTTTTTTAAAGACAGAGGGACAGCGAGAGAGAGAGAATCAATTTTATTAGTTTTTCATAATTGCTCTGACACTTCCTTGTGTCCGTGGTGCTGGGGTTCAAACCTGCATCCTCACGCAAGCCAGGCAAGCGCTGTAACCACTAAACCACTGCTCTAGCCCCCGGATTCTCTTTTAAATAAAAAACAAAAACAAACAAAAACCAACAAAATAGGAGTGAGCAAGAGGCCCTGCATCTCCAGACAAATGAGCGGCAGGGGAAATGCGCAATTTTCCGTCCCAAGCATCACAGAGAAGAAAACTCTAGAAGTCCTTGCCAAGTTTCAGCAACAGCCTAAAAAGTGAGTCTTGCGAAGGTGAGGATCGGGGCGCTGAGGGAGTGGCCTCTACACTGGGAAGACCGGATCTGCAGACCTGGGGTTGAAGCAGCCATTTTGTGTTTAGAGACAGACTGTTCTAGAAGTAGAAGCACACAGGTGGGTGGTCTCTGCGACCTCCACAGGACGCTGAGGCCAGGACGGGTTTGGTAGGGCTGAGAGGGCATGCGGGGAATCACGTACATGGCTCCGTTGGCGTAGACGGCGTCTCCCCCTTCCACGTACTGCACCTGCGTGGGGTACACGTGCTGCACGGGCTGGACCTGGAAGGGCACGGGGCGTGGTTTCACACGCAGCTCCCGCTCATCTTCTCCACCATTCAAGCTGCCTCCCGTGAACTCGGGCTGCCCCTGCCCCTTCCCCTCTGCGGCCACAAGAAAGACGGGGATTGAAACAACGCAGGCCCAGCGGTCCAGACTGCCACGGCTCCGTGCCGTGGGCTGTGGCTTCTGTAGGCCAGGGCTCACTGCTGTCCCTACTGAGGGATGCCAGGTGGGCACCTGCAGTGGAAGCCAGGGCAGTGCCCAGAACCCTGACCTGTGCGCTGGATGGTCCTCAGCATGGCCAGAGGGAGCCTGGCCCTCTGACTCCCTGTAGCTGGCCCTGGTGTCCCCTCCCTGGCAGAGAGGAGGGAAGAGGCTGTGACATCTGAGCAGAGTTGGAAGGGGCAATGGGGACCCACACACCTCACGGGCACCACCCTGCCCTCTGCCCACCATCAGCTCAGTGCCAGCCTTGGTGGCCCCTGAGGATCTGGCATTGGAACTTCACTCTCCCCACATAGGGATCTTAACAGGTGCTCGGGTTACCTGAGTTTAGGGGTGAGCAGCTCAGGGCCACATGGAGGCTTGGTTGGGTGACCGGTGGCCCTCCTCTAAGACTGCTTGCAGCTACAGGAGGTGCTGACCCCCACTTGGCACATACCTGGCCAATGCATGGCCTGGAACAAGCTCCAGGTTAGCACATGCTGGGTGGGACCAGGAGAAAGGTAGGAGTGTCCCCCCAGGAGTCCTCCTCACACCCAAACAGCTGGGGCAGGCCCAGCCCCTTATAGGGGAAGTTTCTAGAATCACACATGCTCTTTGTGTCTTCTCCCTGGAATGTGTCCCTAGGGAGGGCCTTGACAGAGACAAACCTAAGGCCCTGGGTCCCTGTAGAGCCTATGGGAGCAGGGAAAGATAGGGGACCTCGCCTACTTCCTGGAACCCTGCAAACCTCTTCAGCTCTGACAGACACCTGTAAATGTGCTGCTGGTCTATGCAGCACTCTGGGCTCAAGGCCAAGCCTGGCCTGTCAGTGTTTTGTAACTGAAGTGTTTTTTGGTACCAGGGATCAAACCCAGGGGTGCTTAACCACTGCGCTACACCCCCAGCCCTTTTTATTTTTTATTTGGAGACAGGGTCTCGTGAAGTTGCATAGGGGCTCACTAAGTTGCTGAGGCTGGCTCTGAACTTGCAACTCTCCTGCCTCAGTCCCCCGAGTGGCTGGGGTGACAGGCCTGCACCACCCCGTCTGGCTATGAATGAAGTTTTATTAGCACTCAGCTGAGCCCATTCCTCACACAGCATTTATGGCTCCTTCTGTGCTACAATGACAGACTTGAGTGGCTGTGTCAGAAACCCCTGGCCCACAGAGCCAAACGAGATGCTCTGGGTTTCCCTGGAATCTGCTGGCGTGGCCTGCTCCAGCAGTGTTCTCAGGCCGTGCACTACAGCAGCTCCCGCACCGCTCCACGCTGGTACCTAGGGTGGTCTCCCTGCCACTCGTAGCGCCCAGCTCCCCCTTGCAGGCAGCATGGGGTGCTTGCTCCCCAAACATGCTGAGTTTATGAGGGAACCTTTCTTCGTTTGCTGCAGAACTATCTGCAGTGAAAGAATTTAAAAGAACTTTCTTACAGAGCTTCCAGAAGTTTCTGGGCAACTGGAAATATCAAATAAGAAGGAACAGCAGCAGCAGAAAAGGCTGCATCCATCAGAGACTATGCTCAATCTCCGGGTGCGGAGAGTACCGGGTCAGGTAGGGCAGGCGCTGTCCTTACCTGCTGTGGCACTTGCTGCACTCTGGGGAGGGAGATGGGCTGCATCGGGGTCCCCTTGGGAGCAGAGCCCGCTGCCTGGACCAGCACCCTCTGGAAGGGAAGCGAGAGAGCACAGTGAGATGCCACCAGGACCCACAGGCTGGCACACGCTCCTGCCGACTTGGGTGGACACAGCCAACGCGAGGCACCCCCACGTGCACACAGGCGTGAACACAGGGCACGCACACGGGCACACACACCTCCATCCACCCCTCAGCTCTGCTTCCTGCGGCCTGCAGCCCAGGACATTGAGGGGACTTCTGGGGGAGGGAGGTGCCCTGGGACACTGTCCACACCCAGCCCTGGCAGTGCGTTGCAGTGCACACTGGACTGGCCCAGTGTGCACGTCAGGGGTGGCGTCACGCCTGGTGCCTCTCAGGACTTGGTGCGGGCTTCCCACTGTGTGGGGCCCTTGCTGTGCCACCCCATCGCCCCTGGGTTGAGCTTTTCAGTGTGGCTTTGCTGTTCTGAAGAGTCCTGATCAGCCAGAGGCTGCTATGAAGATGTGAAGGGCGGAGGGAGGGTGGGCACTCAGTGTCACTGGTTGTGGTGACTGGGTGGCGATGAGCAAGGACGCGTTGTCCTCTAGTGATCAAGGGTGTCACCACAAGATGAGGAAGGCTGTGTCCCTGCTGCGTTGGTGCCTTGTCCACTGCGCTCCCACCCAGAGGCTGAGCAGCACTGGGGCCGGCACTGCACACTGGACCGTCTCCCAGCCACCAGCAGGAGCAGGTGCCACTCGCTGCAGCGTGGGCCTTGATGACCTTGTGCCCAGTGAGAGCCTGACACTAAAGGACACAGTGTGATGCCAGTGACAGGAAATGTCCAGGACCGCAGTCCAGAGGCAGGATATGGACTCATGGCTGCAGGGCCTCAGGAAAGGGACATGGGGAGTTACTACTGATGGGGACAGGGCTTCTTCTGGGGGCTCTTGGAATGTTCTGGAAGTAGACAGAGGTGATGGCTGTACAATACTATGAATATACCAAAAACCATTCAACTGTCCTCTTTATTTTTTAAAAAGACAGAGAGGGAGAAAGTGAGAGAGAGAATCAATTCTTTTATTTTCTCACCTGGCCTTTGTTTCTCTGACACTTAGTTGTGCATATGGTGCTGGGGTTCGAACCCAGGTCCTAGCATATGCCACGCAAGTGCTCCAACGGCTGAGCCAGCGCTCCAGCCCTCACCCTTAAAATGGTTAATTTTATATTTTGTGAATTTTACCTCAATTTAAAAATTAATTAAGGTATTAAGGGCTAAGCTGGGCATGGTGGCACACAGCATAGTCCCAGCTACTGGGACACCACAGACCAGCGGAGGCAGGAGGATCATGTGGGCCCAGGAGTTTGAGGCCAAACACAGTGAGACCCCATCTTAAAAAAAAGAATAAGGATATTATGGGTTACGTCTGCACACCAACACCGAACTGGTGGACCTGGCAGCTGCAAGCTGTGACTCAGTGTGGCCACTGATGCAGAGGCTTAATGACACTGAAGTGAAGGGTGGAGCCCGTGGCCTCGAGGAACTTGAGGCGATTGCCCCAGGCCACAGTGCACCGGTGCAGGACAGCCCACGGCAGGCGGAGCTGGGTCACTCAGAGGAAGCAGGAGGGCCTCAGAGCCCCGGGTGGGGCGGGAGTCTTACAGAGACGCGGGAACCAGTCTCACTTCGGCTGCTGGGAGGAAGGCAGGGTCCACCCAGGACCAGGGGAGCTTGAGAGGAGCTTGGCCAGGAGGACCCGAGGCAGCGAGGGGTGGGGACTGCACCATCTCAGGCTGGTTCAAGTGCACAGGAACTAATGGATTAGGGTGGACGAGCAGGATGATGGCGCTTGGCCACGCGTGGCCTGTACCCCGGATGGGTTCCTAAGACTCCCTGGCTTGGCTGCCCTGTTTATTTTATTTTAAAGAGAGAGCGTGACAGTGAGAGAGACAGAAAGAATTTTTAATTTAGTTTTTCGTGTGGCTTTCGTTGCTCCGACCCTTTGTTGTGTATGTGGTGCTGGGGTTCGAACCCTCGTTCTCCCGCACGCCAGCCAAGTGCCGTACCTGCTGCGCCACCGCTCCCCCCTTTGGCTGCCCTGTTTGTAAGAAATAAAGTGAACACGTCCCAAGCTCCGTTCTCAACTGGACGGGCTGCTCCCAAGGCTGGCTGTCCCTTTGCTGAATTAAGCATACCCCCTTCCCACTGTGCTCCTAATGGCTGGATTCATGCAGTGTGGGTGGTCCTGAGGCCACCTCTGCACACTCCACAAGCTTGCAGACTGTCCCACGTGGCCCATGACCCTTCACCCGGGTGTGCTTTCTCGCTGTTTGGAGCTGGGGAGACACCCTCAGGCACAGCAGGCCTGAAGGAGATGATTCTGTTTGACAATTTTAAGCAACATATTCACCTAATGCTAGACTCCATTTTGAACCAAATCCTAAGAGTTCTAACTTACTTATCTCATGCACAGAGTCTTTCTGTGTAAGAGTCATTTCCAAGGGACAAGAAAGCTTCCATTGGAAGATAAGAGGCCAGGAAGACTCAGATTGCGGGTGTTTTTATTCAGCTTGTTATCCTTTCCCTTGTCAGGACCTTTATAGCAAAGTCAAATAATGCCACCCAGGTGTCCCTGTTTAAAGCAGTGGTCTTGGGGCTAAGAAGTCTATTCACAAAAACAGCTTTTTCTCTCTGCTGGGCATAGCGGTGCATGCCTGTAATCGCAGCTACTTGGGAAGCCGAGGCAGGAGGATCATAAGTTCGAGGCCAGTCTTGGCAACTGAGCAAGACTCTGTCTCAAAATAAAAAGGGCTGGAGGTGTAGCTCAGTGGGGACACCTCTGGGCTCAGTCCCCAGTGCCACCCCCCCATATATATATTTTATGATTTTCCTTTTTCTTTCTGCTGATTCAAGTGTTTTTCAAACCCACAGGACCTGCATCCACATGGTGGCCCCGCGGTTTGTACTGGGGTGGCTGTGTGTTACCTGAGGGGATGCTGGCACGGGCTGGGCTGCCGCCGCCGCCGGACGCAGAGCCACGGATGCAGGTGAGTCCGGTCCACCCTCGGAATTCTGCATGCTCAGTCCTATTGAGCAGAGAGAGCGCAAGTGGGCAAGGTCGCCCAGCTGGGGGCACTGAGAGGCACCTGCCTTCAGGAGCAGCAGACAACGCCCTTCAGAGCCGACGTCCAGAGACTTTGGTGGTGCCTGGCAGGTAAGTGGGGATGGGCTGTGAATTATTCCAGTGAAGGAGAGAAAAGGAGGCAGAGAATCTTCCACCACAGACCAGCAAGAGCTCAGGCTCCTGCATGGCTGCAGAGGTCCTGCGCCTGACCCGGCGGAACCATCTGGAAAGATGACGACCACTGTTCACTGACTTGCCCAGCAAATCAAGAGCTCTCAGTTGGCATCTGCTCTTTGGGGAGCCACAGCACCCCAAGCTACAACCAACAGAGTTCCTACTGCAGCAGCACTGCCTTTGGGGTATCATAAGGCACAGAGCAGCAGCCCTGGCTCCACCCGCTCAAGGCCAGGCTCCCCCATCACCGTGACACCCCCGCCCCAGCTGAGAACCGCTGGCCTGAGGACTAATCAGGTGATTCACAAGGGACCAAAGAAATGGCACATCCTTTCCTGGGCTGGATGCAGTGCTGAGGAATTTGGCAGCAGGGAGAAACTGTGCTCTGCGCTGAGCCGGGAGCGCGCCGCAGCCGACTTCTCTGCGGGCAGGTGCGCATGTGTGCCAAACGGGAAATCTAAACCTTCTGCACGAGGCTGGGTGCAGCAGCCATGCCTGTCATCCAGCCAATGGGGAGGCT
This sequence comes from Aplodontia rufa, assembly GCA_004027875.1. NCBI lineage: Eukaryota > Metazoa > Chordata > Mammalia > Rodentia > Aplodontiidae > Aplodontia > Aplodontia rufa. The sequence goes on from PVKS010000177.1 coordinate 169,183, forward strand.
GAGGCAGGAAGATCCAAATTCGAGCACAGCCTGTGCCGTTTAGCAATGATCTGTCTCAAAATTCAAAAAGAAAAGGTTGGGAATGCAGCTCAGGGATAAGGCACCCTTAGATTCTAGTCCCAGGACCCCAACCACCCCACACACAAAGAAACTAAACTAAAAGACCAATTCTACATCAGAAGGAAGTGGAGACGAGACAGCCCAGGGCTCCCCAGAGCCATGCAGGCACAGCCAAGTCCTTGTCCTCACTGGCTCCTTTAAAAGTGTGAGAAGCAGTTAGGTCCTCAGACTTCAGGGAGAGGTGGCTCTGTGACCAGGCACAGGTCCCAGCTTGAGCCTCCCCGGCTCCTGCCTCTGGGGTGTGGTGAGGCCTGATCCTGTGCACACACCACAGTGACCACAGGGGCCACAACAGGGCCAGAATGTTCCCCTAGCCCCCAAGGGTTCCCACCGATAAGAACAATTAAAACTTTTAAAAGCTTTTCTTAAAATGTGAAGCCAAACTGACAGCTGGTTAAACAGATATGCTGAGCAGCGCTGCGTGCTGGTCCAATCCCGTCTATCAGGACCTTTCCTGACCTCCCCTTCTGCCCAAACAGCGGCTGGCCAGAGGATGCAGCGGGAGAGTGACATCCTGAGCTCAGTGTGGCTCCACTCACGTCTGACCACCAGATGGCCCCAGAGCCACGCACCATTGCGGGGGCATTGGCTATGCTTCCTTGCAGGACGCCTGCTGTTCTGCCTCTTTGCAGGCTCAACAGTCCTGGTCTCCAGCGTCTTCTCTGCGACAGACCTGTTGGGATTTGCCTGTGGGACGCTGGCAACGGAGGTCTCACATTTACATTGTCCCCAGATGTGCACATCAGCCATTCCACTCCTCCTTGCTTTGTTGCCATCTGAAGCCAGGACGACACAGCGGGACTAGAACCTGCCGTCAAAGGACTCCACAATCACAAAGGGAGATGCTGGCCGGCTGGGACCTGGTCCTTGTCCATGCCTGGACTTGTCTTCTACGGGCAGTAGAGGTGCCACGCTCGCTCCCCTGCTCAGAACGTGCCTCTGGAATGCGAGGCACACAGGAGCCTCCTCACCCATGTCCCCCATCAAGCACACAAGCCCCTCTCACAGTCCACAGGCTGGGGGCACACTGCCCTGGGGCACGACCCAGGTAGCAGGAAGCAGCAGGCTGGCGGCCGAGGGACAGAGGACAGAGAGCCCACTGGTCCGCTGACTGGCCGACAGGCGTGGAGAGACAGCGCAAGGCTCAAAACCCCAAGGGCAGATTTCACCTGCTGCCCCCCAACAGTGTGTGTGCACCCGGCCAAGCTGGCAGCCTGAGGGGAACTCAGCAGAACCCAGAGTTCCCCGCACACCAGCCATGATGTCCAGGACTAGAAAAATGACCAGCTATAGTTGGATGTGGTGGCGCTTGCCTGGGATCCCAGAGACTAGGGAGGCTAAGGCAGGAGGATTGCAAGTTGGAGGCCAGCCTGGGCAACTTACTAAGGCCCTGGAAAGAAAAGAAAAGAGCTGGAGCATAGTTCAGTGGCACAGCACCCCTGGTTCGATGCACAATACCAAAAAAGAAAAAGAAAAGTCACGACCTATGAGGAGAAACTGCAAAATGTAACCTGTACTCAAGGAAAAATAAAAGGGATCAATTGTGATGTGGGGCGCAGACAAGGAGCAAGAGTGGATGCTAAAAGTAGGTTCAAGAATTTGAAGGAAATTGCATCCCAGTGAACGAACACACGGGACTCTTAACCAGGAACAGAAACCATCAGCAAGAAAAGAAACTCTGGCGCGCAAGTCTCGACACGGTTCAGAAGAGTGAAATCACATGGAGCACATACGTACTTTGATTACAGTGGAAAAGACATCAGTAAGATGGCTAGGAAAATGCCAAATATTTGGGAAATTTTGAATATGAAATTAAAATTACCCATAGGTAAAAAACAGACCACTAAGGAAAATTTGAAATTAGAAAATTTTCAACTGAATGATAATAAAAACACCACATATCAAAATTTGTGCCTGGGCATGGTGGTGCACACCTGTAAGGGAGGCTGAGGCAGGAGGATCACAAGTTCAAGACCAGCCTGGGCAACTTAGTGAGACTCTACCTCAAAAAGTTCAGTGGCTGGAGCAGTGGCTCAGCAGTCGGAGCACTTGCCTGGCATGTGTGAGGACCCGGGTTCAAACCCCAGCACCACACACACAGCTAAGTGTTGGAGAAACAAAGGCCAGATGAAAAATAAGTAAAAGCGACCCCCCTTTCTCCCTCTCTTAAAAAAAGAAAAAGAGAAAAATAATACAGAACAAAATTTATGAATTGCAAACTTTATCAACAATGGAGCAATGGGACCTGGGGCCATGAAGGCAAGGGGGAAGTTAGACCTGGCATCCGGGAAGGGCAAGACTGAGGCAGATGGGGTGAGCACATGGTGACACTGAGGGCAGGGGAAGCCCCAGGTGATGCCACAGCCACCACAGCACCGGGACTGCACCACTAGAGTGTGCCTCTGCGCCCCTGTGCAGCTGCAGGGTTGGGCAAAAGCCTGCGTCAGTGTGCACTTCTGCTGTGACAAACCGATGCTGGGGGTGGGGCTGTGAATAAGGGGCAGTGGTATGGGCACAATCTCCCCGTGGCACCCTCAAATCTGCTGCGAACCCAAACTGCTCTAATGGTAAGTATGGGGCGGAGAGGGGAGCAGACCCAGAAAGGCTGGTAAGAAGCAAAAAGGAAGTAGGAAACAAATTTCCAGTCTCAGGATGAAATGAGCTACTGCTGCTGATCCTACAGGGATCAAAACGATAATCAGGAGCTCTTATGAACAGCGCCAGCCATTAAGTTCAACCATTTAGACCAAACAAAACTTTTTAGAAACAAAAACAACATACCAAAGCTGACCCAAGAAGAAATAGAAAATGTGAATGTCATATATCTGACAAAGAAATCGAGTATGCTATTGAAAACCCCTCTAGAAAGACAGCCGCAGGGCCCGGCAGTGTCATTGAAAAATGCTAGTAAATACCAAACAGGCAATGAACACAGAAAAGGGAATTCTTCACAACTGACAACGAGACCAGTGAAGCTGGATAGCAAAACTTTATAAAGGTAAGTTTTTAGACATATTTTTCAAGATCAGATATGTAGAAGTCATTAACAAACGACTTAATTGATTTTTCCTTCCAGTAGAACCCTGGTTCTTTTCTTCCTCAACTGAGTATCAAAAAAGATGCCAATGGGATTGAACAGAGAAAAATCTTGGTTACAAAACAAATGGTGCCCAGTCAACAGGATCTGTCCAGTGGCAGGAAACGGAACCAACCCTCTTCCTCCCATCTGAAGCAAAAATGTTAGATCACAGACTTACACATAAAAGCTAACGCTATCAACTTCTCGAGGGAAAAAAATAGGGTCTTGGGCAAAGTTTTCTTAGGGTGCGGAAAGCAGTAAGTATATAAGAAAAACATACGATTTCATCAAAATGTAAAACCTCTGCTCATTAAAATACTCCATGAAGACCCTGAATAGGCGTGCCACAGGGTGGGAGAAATATTTGCAAAATATGTCTGACAAAGGGCTCTTGTTCATTACACACACACACACACACTCCAACAATGAGAAGACAAATAACCTAATTGGGAAGATGGCAAAAGACTTGACCAGGCACTTCCTAAGAAAGATCCACAGCCTCCCAGAGAGCACCAGGCCTCACTGGTCACTAGGGAAATGCAAATAAAACCACAGAGATGCACACTCGACACCCTGGCCACGTCCCCAGGGCCCAGCCCCTCACAGGTCTGAGGGCTCCTGACAGGTCAAGCCTACCCTCAGTCCCAGTTCCTCGCTAGGTGTGCGTCCAAGCAGCACCAGGCCATGGCCTCAGACTCACACCAGCTTTGTATGGGCGTGTGTGTAGCAGTTTCATTCACAATAGCCGAAAAGTAGGGAAGAGAAATGGCAAACTGTGATTGCTTAAAGACACACATTGGGGCTGCAGCGGCGGCTCAGGGGTTACGGGGCTTGCCTCACATGCGTGAGGACGTGGGTTCGAACTTCAGCACCGGATGCACAGCAAAGTGTTGGAGCAACGAAAGCCACATGAAAACTAAACAAAGTTGATCGTCTCTTTCTCACTGTCCCTCTTTTTTAAAAAAATAAAGTAAAATATAATAAAAAAATAAAGACACACATCGTAGTCCCCAAATCAACCACGAAGAAAAGAGAAAAGATATAGCTAAAAAATCACAGAGGCGTAACGCAGCACGCTGCTCGTGGGGGGCTGGACCAGGCCTGGTGCTCACTGCGCCACCGTACCTGCAGGGCCAGAGCAGTCTCGGAGCGGTGACGCCCAGGTGGGTGGAGGGGACGAGAGGACAGTGGAATGTGCAAGATGAATGTGGCTTTCTGGGGAGAAGGACACGTGCTCCACAGATGAGGTGTGGATTAAGTGGAACCCATCTGCCAAAATCAGCTGGCCAAACTTTTGAACAACGTCAACAAGACTGCAAAAATATGAGAGCGAGGAGGGAGCGGCAGGCGTGCACTGGGGTGGCCCAGGGTGGCCACTACTGAAGGTGGCGAGCATGCGGGTCACTGCGGAAGTGTTTCCTTTGCCGTGTGTGAAATCACCATAATCACAGTTCAACAAAGGCAAAAACCCCAGCACACAGCCTCCTGCAAAGGAGCAGCAAGCACGTCAGTCCTGCGTCCCCAGCGCCGGCTGGTGCCCGTGCTCCGTGCCGCGGAGACGGGCGGTCCCTTGTCCAGTGTCTAGTGTGCCCACTGGTCCACAGGAGCTGGCAAGCGGCACAGCGCTCCTGTCCAAAAGCCCCTCACTCTATTTAGGAAGAGCATCAAGGTGTAAGAGCGGTGGCGCTGACATCGCAGGGATGAGGCAGGGAAGCTACAAAGCCTGCCCGGAAGCGGAGCTGTCAGAGCTGCTGACTTTGTAAAGGAAAGGAAACAAAGCTGCTCAGACCTACAGCGAGCGCACTGAACTTCACGCATGCGCAAGAAAAAGCACGGCGTCCACGTGTGGGCCTTGGTACTATTCGTGGCTTCAGGCAACCCTGGGGGTCTTGGGACGCATCCCTCGAGGAGGGGCTGGAGGGAGTGCAAAGGGGCTTTGTTATGAATCTGAACTTGCACAGGGAATGGTGGGAGCCACCAGGCTTGGCCCCTGGTGCTGTCCAGCACATGCCTGTGTCCTCTCTCCTGGTTTCTTCCCAAGGCAGGGACCTGCAGTCTCCGACCGTCTTTGCCTACGTCCGTCCGTCACTCTGCATTAGAGGAACCCAGAGCAGCCAAGGCAGAAGCTCCACCTTGCCGAAGCTCCCTCCGGCTCAGGAACATGCCCAGAGTGCTGTTTACAAGCCCAGCAGGTTTCCCTTGCCATCTGGTCCCAGATAAGGGCGGTGGAGACATGAAGTGGGGAAGCGCAGAGTCCGGGCGTAACATCCCCCTCTGGGCGGGCACCAGCCTCTGGAATCTGCGAAATGTGTGTCTGACCTTGAATAAATGTCCAAGCGCTCAAAATGCGGGTGTCTGACCTTTTGGAGATGCGGGTGAGTAAGACTCACCCGCGGGAACATCTGCCCTGGCTTCCTGAGCCCGGCTCGGAGCAGCCCTGGATGAGGGCCGCGATGAATGAATCTGCCCGGGCACAAAGGAAGAGCTTTCTGTTGACAGGAAAATACTCCCATCGCCTAGTAACCAGCCATGTCAGGAAAGGAAATGCAGATACGCTGCCAGCAATCTCTGGGCCCGTTCCTGGCTCGCCGCTGACTCATGCGACCTTAAGCAATCTCTTTTCTATTCCTGCCCCTCCCTATACCAAATGGAGCTGTCACCTGCCCCATGCAGGCACTGGGTACTGGGAAGGGCAGGCAAAGCGCCTGCCACCTCATTCCGGCTGGCCAGCTAGCTTTCTATGGGGAGGCTCGGGCCATCGGCTCACCTGTACCTACCCAGTGACATCCAGATGGCACAAGAGGTCCGTTAATTTCTTCCCTGGGAACAACAGGGAGGAAGCCCAGGACACCGTCAGGAGGGTAGCTGCTTCAGCGCCCAGGGTCTGCTGAGCGCCTTCGTGCCCCTGCCACAGAAGTCACGTCCACTTCCTTCCCCTGAACCCTCCAATCTGAGGCCAGGCCTCAGGACCAAGTGGCTCATCGGAGCTCCTGTCTCCACTGCACGGCTTGTGGGAGGCCCTTGTCAGCTGGCGGCAGCTCCTTCATGTTCCTGAGAAGGACCCAGTGTCCTCGGTGCCCAGGAGGGGCACATCAGTGGTTTAGAGTCAGCACCATAGACATAGTCAGGGTTGGCTGAGCAGTGTTCCCGGCCTCCACCCATTCCAGGCCAGGAGCACTTCAGTTATGACAGACACAGATGTCCCCAGACATTTCTGAGTGTCCCCTGGGGGGTGGCAGAACAGCCCCTTACTGAGACTCGCGATTCTGAATGGACAGGAAGAAGGGCAGCCACACAGGCAGACAGAGTCATCATGTCTGTGGGAGACGGGGCAGGGCACGTGCAGGGGAAGACCTGATGCGACCTTTAGGGACTGCGCTTCTCTAGGAGCAGATTTCAGCCACCCCAAGGGCAACAGGCTACCCCGTGAGCCTGAATCACCCAGCTGCCTGTGTCCTTCATCACTTATTGCAGCAATGAACTTTCAAGGATCATCGCCGGCTCCAAGTTTCTCTGAAATAAACTATCTTCCAAATTCAAATTCCTTTTTCTTTTGGTAAGAAATGGGTTTCTGGGGACTGAAGCGGTGTGGCTCAGCGGTTACAATGAGCCCTTCCTGGCATGTGCGAGTATGCGGGTTCAAACCCCAGCACCACGTACACAATGAAGAGTCAGAGCAACGAAAGCCACATGAAACACTCAATAAAGCTGATTTGCTCTCTCTCTCCTCTCTCTCTCTCTCTCTCATATCCCTCTCTCTCTTAAAAAAGAAAGAAAGACATGGGCTCTGTCCCTGTTTTCCTCTCAGTAGTCTCTCTTTCCCCCCATCCTGCAGCAGAGCAGGCCTTGGTAACAGGCTAAGGGGCTCTGGGCCGGCAATGGGGCCAGAAGACAGCAGGGACCCTGCAGTCACATGCCCCGGGCTTCAGAGCTTGCGATGGAGCTTGAGATGACCATGCTGACCAGGTCTCCTCATGACTCAGGGGAAACACCAGTGACTTCCTTCTTAAAGTGACAGCAATGAGCATTAATATAAAAACTGTCTAAACTAAGGTCTGGCTGTCTCTGCTTGGATTTTAGCTGCCATTGACAATGTGATCAATCTGGGGGCGATCTCAATCAATCACCAACATTTCCACAGCTCCTCGCTCCATCACTTACTGTAAGTTTGGTCTCCAGGAAGCGGAAACTCTCCTGCGGCTGGGGGCTGCCTGCAAGTGCACCACACTGGGACCAAGGAAACCAGCAGCTGAGCCGCAGCACCTCCGTCCTTGGAGAGAGAAGTGTCACACAGTGACACATGCACACACAGGCTAACATGAGAAAAACGACCAGAACGACCAGGACACTCTAAGACGTTTGTACTGAGCTGAAGTGCGCCCACTCCCGACAGCCAGACCTCAACGGTCCTCACAGGAGGAAGAACGAGGAGGGGACATGGGGAAACCTCAGAGCTTTCTCTCTGCAGGCCATCTTCTTGCCCATCTGCCCTTCTCAAACTGCCACTTTCCCCTGTTCCTCTGCCCCTCCAGCCCTCACCCGGCTCTGGAGCTCTCGCTCGGCCTCCTCCTCCAGCCTGTGCCAACGTCTATTCCAGTGGGAGTCACCAGGCACCTCCTGCTACTTCCACCCCATAGTACCATCCCCCTCCCACTCTTACTGCAGCTGTTAGTGACTCTGCCTCCTCCTTTCATACCTGGATGGCCCCAGCTGCCTCCTAAGAGGCTTCTAAGGGACCTCGTGGCTTCTAGCCTCAGCCCTCTGGATCCAACTTTCCCATCTGGGTGATTCAAAAGGTAACAGTGTCTCTCACTTCACTTGGCTCAAGGAAGCCAACCAATCAACCAGGAGTTTCCACTGCTTACAGAGAGCATTCTAACGACACTCAAAGCCATGCCAGGTGGGATCCGAGACATCAAGGGGTCTGGGCCTTGCGGAGCTGGAGGACCTGTGCTGGATGACTGTGGCCCGTCCCTCACACCTGTGCCCTGGCCACTTCACGATGGTCCATCCAGAGCCAATCCATTCCCTGCCTGAGTTTCAGGGAGCACTGGGCTCCTTGGCCATCCCCAGCCTCGCCGCTGGCTCCAGCAGAGAAGGACCCAACCCTCACTATGTAAAGAGCTGCAAGTGCCAGGCTCACAGGACGGCAGTGAGGAAGACTAAGAGCGAACTTCAAGTTCAGCTCTTGCGCTCAGCTGCTGACGGGGCGTGGGCCTGAGGTCTTCCTCGGGGAGAGGAGGGAGGGGAGTGGGAGATGCATCCGATGGGACTGTTCTGGGCCTGGACCCCAGCGGGTGCTTGAGAAATACGACAGGACTGGTGGCAAGGACAGGGGCCAACCCCAGAGGCAGCGGTCGCAATGGACGTAGTCAGCAGCCAAGCTGAGCTAAGCACGGCCCATGTGGCCGAGGGAGCGCCAAGGAACCTGCGCGGCTGTCATCCCCATTTCAGACACAATGACACAAAGTTGGAGGCTCAGAAAGGTCGGCTATAAGTGAAAGGCCGCAAAGCCCGTCTTGAACCAGCAGGGTTTCGGCTCCTGGCCTGTCCTCTCCCTCCTTAGCAGAGGGCACACATGTTTGAAGGCCCTGGAGTGTCCAGTCCACAGACACTGTCCCCACCCCACTAAGTGGGCTCAAAATAACAGCCTGAGGTCAGTGTTTTGCTTTAGAAGTTTCTAGAATCTGGCTTATGTTATAGGAATGGTGAATGAACCGGTAAGATTTCTGTGAACGATCACACAATTCCCAGCCGGACCTCACATGTGCCTACTCTGCTCAGTTCAGAAGTGCGGGACCAGCAGCAGCTTCAAGGTGGACCAGCGACCTGAACCCTCTGTCCAGTTGCCTGGGCCCTGGATGCAGGGCTCCTGGCCTTAGCACTGTGGCTTTGGTTGTGGGGGTCAATCCTGGGAACCGCAGCGTGGAACAGCATCCCTGGCCTCTGCCCTCTCGTCCTCTCTGAGAGCCACAGTCCGCAGCCACATCTTCACCGAACACAGTCCTTCAGGGTCCCCAAGCCACTGTCCATGCTCCTTTCTGCAGCTCTCCCAGTTCTCCTGGAGAAAGCAGTTGGTGTGAGCCACTCCGCAGCCCTGCTTGCCCACCCACTGCCCGGCCCGGTGCCCACAGATCCTCAAGCTAGGCTCCTGCCACAGGAGCCGCCCTGGGGTTCTGCAGCAAGGCCTGCGTCCTGCTGCTGCCCTCGCTGGCTCTGCTGTCCTCTCCTGGTCTCCATGTCTTCTCTCCTTCCCAGCACCCTACCCAGGAGCGGGGAACCAATGGGCAGCTGGTGACAACTGACAAAGTGAGGCGCACACCAGGCCAGTGGACACCTGGGTGGCTGACTCCACTTGCCCCTCCTGCCTTCAAAGTCATTCAGAGCCAGGGGCTGGAGGAGGGACAGGCAGAAGTGACAAGTGACAGGCTTCTTCCTTGACAGCACCTTCCAGGTTCTGAGGCAGCAGGACCTCTGGGTGGCTGTGCCTACCAGGTGATAGGGACCTGTGTGGCACTTCCTGCCCCCCCCACAGCCATCTCCAGAGGCAGGGGTGACCATGGGGAGACGGCGATCCATGCTCTCCCCAAGCTACCCGACTGACCCACGCCTCCCTCGGCTCCACCCTGGCCCCTGCCTTCCCCGCAGCTGTCACTCTGTCTAGAGTTGAAGCAGTGGTGGGGCAGCCTCACCCCACTGTGGAATTCCACTGAAAACCTCAGCACTGGAGGGGCCCTTAAAAATCACCTCGCCCTGATCTCCGCTGACGGACGGGGACACTTACCCAGAGCTGGAGTTTGCCCAGCTGCGGAGCCTGACTGCGGGAGCAAGTGTGTCCATGAAAATTTTTTAAAAAAGATCAATTTAAAAGAAAAGGTTCAAATGAGCCTCCATTTTCTGGGAAGTGGGTACAGAGCGGTTCTGAGGAGGGTAAAGGCGTTTCCTCTGGAAGGGGCTAACTTAAGCACAGAGCACTGCACTGCGACCCGCCTCAGCTGTGACTAGCTGTGGGACGAGGCCCGGATTTTACTGAATCTTTAGGGAGGATTCATGGAAGGCAAAACTCATTCGTTTTGATTCCAGCAACACCTCTGTCACTAGATCTTAATTATCGTACCTAACAGGGCTGAGGGCTAGCGAGCTTGCTTTCGTTTGTTATATAAACTCAAACGACATTCCATTATAAGATCAGCGGCAAAAGAAAGTTGGGGAACTTGTTCAGACCCTTTCAAAAGCCCCAGAACGTGAGCTGAACCAGCGCTGGAAGGGCAGTGAGCATCTTCTGGCGCATTCAGCTACACAGCGAGTGGCCCTTAGAAGAAAAATCCACAGGCTACGTGAGCCGCAGTCCAGAGCCAGCTGAGACAGACGCGCTTGAGATGCACACGAAGGGATAAAGTCCCCACCAAAAACCACAGTTTACAGCCCCGCTGTGGGGGTGGGGCAGCCCTGGGAAGCAGCTCTGGGTGAAGTTCAGGGGCGTGTTTACCGAAGCAACCGCCCTTGTAAACAGTCGCTATCTCCTGCGGCTGCCAGCAAGGGGGTGGAGAGGGAGACTATTCTGATCATAACCCGACCTGTGACCTGCGCTGCAGAGCACCCAGGGCCAGGGCACCTGTCCCTGGAACGCACGCCTCCCCCAGGAAGTATTCTAGGCCCGTCCTGCTGAGGGCACCTGAGGACCCAACTCCCACTCATCCAGCACTCAGAACCAGAAGGCCCTGGGTCTCCACCACCTGGAAGCCTGCGAGTGCGCGGCTCTGCATGAGAGCCACCAGGTTCAAGCCACAGTGCTGAGGAGCACTGGAGAAACTGCAGCGTCACCAGGAGGCGTGGCGGCAGGTTGGTCAAGTAACCATTTTATAAACACAAGGAATTAGATCAAAAAAGATAGTCCACTTAGGACCAAAGTAAGTGTCCAGCTGAGAGCAGTCCAGGCAGAGTCGGATGGCCGACAGTTCACACAGGGTGGGACACCAGCCACAAGCTTCGCTAAGCAGACCCCGGTGGACTCCTGAGTACCTGTGGAGCCAAACCACATGCAAGCATAATTTGATCAGGGAAAAATATATGCAGATGTTCAATTAAAACCTGGAGTCCGCAGTCCTGGCACTGTTTGCCTGGCCCTCACTGTTTGCTAAGTAACAACGGTTGCCAGGGACAACGCAGTCCACTCCCGTTTCCAGGCGCCTGTTGCTGGGCAACAGACAGAATGCTTCCCAAACCAAACAATGTCATCCCCAGAGCAACCCCCTCTATCTCACATTAACCAGATCTAAAAAAACCTCCCAAATATGTAATCTATTATTTTCAGAAGCCTGAAGAGAAAGGCAATAATCTCTTCTCTATAGCAACCGAGGGAAAGCAGTTTACCATATTTGTTCTGAAATAACAAAACTGAAGAAGGGCCAACTCACTGCGGGACAGGGCATCAGAGAGATCTCAAGCTCTCTTGGCTGGGAGGAGAAAGTGCCTTTTCTCCAAAAGAAAGAATGTATTTATCACCGAACCAACCACGTGGGATAGTTTACAGCTGCACAAGGGTTTTCTGGGCAAACTAAAGGCACTGGGGATTAAGCCACCGGAAAAAAGGTACACCAGAGTCGTGGGTGCCTGATGGAAAAGTGCTCGCAGCCTCAAGTATCAGTGGGCACTGACTCAGCAGGCCACGCTGAGGGACCATGGGACTCGGAGAGAGCCCAGCCATGGCTGATGCCCTCTGATGTCAGGACACACAAGGGGCACAGCCCTGGACACAGGCATCAAGGGATGTCCCTAGCACAAAGCCCTCTTGACCCATGCAGGAGAAAAAAACCAGGCTGATGTCAAAGCCAGGGCCATTTTTGCTGCTGAGACTGAGTGGGGACCTCAGCTTTGGTCTGGAAGAGGGAGGGCAGGGTCTACGCATGTCGCCAGGGTCCTAGACCGTCTCCACAGCATGGGCAGAATGTGGCTCTGGCCGCCATGGGCCAACACTCTAGATCATGGAAGCACAGCCTGGTAGACCTGTGCACACGACCTGTAGCTCTCAGCTGGGGTCTGGCCTCAGGCAGGCTGGGTAGCCCGCAAAAACTTTGTTTTCTTAAGACACTACTCTGGAGTCACTTCTAGAATAAACAGAAGGAGACCAATGTGTCTCCCTGAAGGGGGAAGGCAGATTCCAGCCTCCCAGCATTTGAACCTGGGCTCCAGGGAACCTAGGAATTTGCAGCCAGAGTCCTGGGCTATTGTCCAGGGCTGAGTGGTGACGTGGGGCAGCGATGGCACAGCTCTCGGCCTTGGGGCTTTAGCAGCTCCGCAGGCAGCTGGAGCCTCAGGATCCTGCTGGCACTGCTTAGGAGACACAGCTAGGCTTAGGCTCCCTACAGACCCCAAAACTCTGGTCCAAAAGGATGATTGATGTGGGGCTCCTACTTGTGGATGCAAGGAGGTGGGGGTCACCAAGTCACACTCTGTTTGAGGGGACCCTGGTCTCCAGTTGCATTCCTCAGCCATGGAACTCCTGCATCTAGACCTGGTCAGGCCCTGACAGTCCCAGCCCTGTCCCCCGTAAGCCGCTGGGAGACCTAGCCTCAGCAAGGCAAGGGGGTCTGGTGACAACATGATGATGTGGAACTGCAGACCTCATATCAAAGTGTCCAGCAGACTCTGGCTTGTAGATGGCCAGGCCTGGCTTCTGGGCACCCCTCCCCCAGAGCCCCATCCCTGTCGTCTGCCAGGAGTGCAGGCCTTCATGCTGATCCCTTTAGAAGGACCTTATTTATGGTGACTACATGCCTTTTCCAGTCTTCCAAAGTGACTAATCTGTCCATGCCCAAGTATTTCTAGAATGAGTTTTAATATATCAACAATTTTTCCTATCAGGTCAACATCTAAACATGCAGCCTGGGGCTGGAGCAGCGGCTCAGTGGTTGGAGCACTTGGCTGGCATGCACGAGGAGCCGGGTTCAAACCCCAGCACCACATACACAACTAAGTGTCAGAGAAACAAAGGCCAGATGGAGAAATAAGTAAAATTCATTCTCTGTCTTAAAAAAAAAAAGCAACCTGAAATAAGAGAAGGTTCCAGAGACACACAGAGACAGAAATGCACGTTTCTCGCTAAGTCATGCTTGAACTATGCAGATCACCAAGAAGTGTAACCCAAGACCGAGAGCGGGACCAGGAATTCTGCCATGGACATTTCAGAAGTGGAGTCCTCCTCTGATAGCAGATGGGTGTGCCCGGCCGAGGCACTCCAGAGGCCTTCAGGTGGGAAGGACCCTGCCATGGTTTTATTTCTGTCCTTGTCTGGGTGCTGGGGATGGAGCCTAGGGCCTCACGCATGCTGCAAATGTGCTCTGCCACCAGCTGCACCCAGCCCTGTTGCTGCATGCAGGTGCCATCAGTCAGAGAGGCATGGACACGTTGCCATCAGGCCAGCAAGGGGAGCAGAGGCAGAGACGCCTCCAGCTGGAGCCGGGGTCCCTGAAGAAATGGAAGAAATCCTTGTTCCATCTGTCATCTCCCCTGCATCAAACCCCGCTGTCCAACCCACAGGGACAACCAAAGGACATTCTATTTCTGTCCTCACAAAAGTTTCAACCCCAAAGCCAAATGTCCCCAGAGGGCAGTGACAAATGCAGAACAGTCTGTTGTTGAACCTGCTGTTCTAATTAAGCCCAGAGAGACGGTGTTGGAGGCACTTAGGTTTCCAAACTGACTGGTCCTAACCGGTCCTAGAAGAGACGCTAAAACCCATTCTGTCTTAGAATCCTAAATCAGAAAACTGGAGGGCAATGTTTTTTCAAGATTTAAGAAGGTGTCTTATGTTTTCAGTGTCTTTCCTATTACATCACAGTTTGAGAGAAGTTTTCATTTTTGCCAGTACTTTCCCAGTGCCGGGTGGGAGACAGGGACCAAGTGATCATCTTGTGACGGATGTCCAGGGCAGAGATGGCTCTGTGCAGTTCTGTTTTTGCTGTCTCCATTCCCAGCTCTATATTAAGTAAGCTCCCAAAGTACAGCAAAAGATAATTTTGAGGAAAAAAATGGAATAAAATGTTCCAACTCTGCTGGAAAGGTAGAAAGAGGAAGAATTCTCTGAAACATAAACAATCAGGAGCTGGCCGTGCGCAGTGGCACACGCCTGTCATCCCAGCGGCACAGGAGGCTGAGGCAAGAGGATCATGAGTTCAAGGCCAGCCTCAGCAATTGAGTGAAGCCCTGAGCAACTTAGTGAGACCCTGTCTCAAAATAAAAAATTAAAAAATGGACTGGGGATGTGGCTCATGGGTTGAGCAGCCCTGGGTTCACTCCCTGGTAATCAGGGCCAGCCCTGCGACATCTCCTGCTCAGGACCGGGACAAGCAGCACCTTGCAAAGCCTCCCGCTTCCGCCTCCTTCCATTCTGCGTTTCTAAACTCCTTGGCAAACGCGTCTACCTGGCTGCTGTGCGACGCCGACGGCCATCTCTCTTGAAAAGTGCTTACTGCCATTTCACATCTCTTTAAAAAGACAAACACAAGATTTTCATTCAAGCAGAATTTGAAACTATTCATCTAAGGCAAGGAGTCGGGCTGGTGGCACATGCTGGTAATTTCAGCAACTCCGGTGGCTGAGGTAACAGGACCTCAAGTTGGAGGCCCTGCTTCAAAATAAAATGAAAAGGGCTGGAGACGTGGCTGAGAGGTGGACGCTCCTGGGCTCAATCTCCAGTACGGCGAAATAGGAAGGAAAAAAGAAAAGGGAGGAAGGTGGGTGGGAGCAGCCCTCTGACGCTCAGCACAGACCGGGTGACAGGGCTGAGGTGGCATCTGTGTGCCAGATTCTGTTTTGATGTTGCAAATGTCAGGCCTGAGATGAGATTCAACATGGACGCTAACCTCGAGGATCTGGCTGAGTGCTCCACTTCAGGGAGCCTGAGCTGTCTGCGCGGCCACCTCAGCGAGCGCCGACGCCCCCAGGTGCCCCCGCCATCCCATCATTAGCTGGACCAGTGAGTGCTCTGTCCCTACACACGGGTAGACAGCCCACTCCCACCGCAGAGCTAGGTCAACCCTCAGGCAGGTGGACTCCACCCAAGGTGCCTGAAGAGTCAGCTAGCACGGTCAACTGGGACTGTCACTGTGGGATGACATGGGGACAGCTCTGGAGCCTACGGTCAGGAACTCAGGGTGCACTTAGCACGGGTGTGGTGGTGCTGGGGGAGCAGGCGAGGAGGCAGTGCCCTTCCAGAAGCCTGTCTTGTCACTCTCTACCCCAAACCAGTACCCTCCTCATCTCAAGTGGGTGAAGGAAAAACCCAGCAACCGTCCACCTGCCCCCTGCCACACACGGGGGCGGGCGCACCCCTCCCACGGCACTGCTTCTGGGCACCCTCAAGGCCTTCCTGAGGGTCATGGCTCATTCACTCAACATACAGTCTGAGGTCTGCCATGGGCTGGCACAGCTGTGTCCTCAGTCCAAGGGCTGAGGACACAGCAGGGAACGAAGGGATTGAGGCCCTGACTCCGTGGAGTGACACTCCAGTGGGGATGGATGACACCAAGGACACAGGATGTCAGGAGTGGACAGATGCTCTGCAGGAAGACAACCCTCAACAGCAGAGAAGGGCAGCGTGGAGTGGCGAGGGCTGACAAGGAGACCCCGAGACACAGATGGCATGGAGGTCAGGAGCATGCTGAGGAAAGCGCCACCCAGGCACAGAAGTCCAACACCGAGAAAGCTCTGTCCTACAGGGCCACATGAGGAGATCCACCAGGAGTAAGGCGAAGGGAGCTGGAGGGTGCCAGGGACTCAACAACGTGTGTCCCCACAATTCACGAGTAGGAACAGCTTCCCAGTCAGAGGTCTTGGGAGTTGGAGCTTTGGGAGAGGACCAGGTCAGCAGGGTGGAGATGGGTCCTGGGCTCGCTGGCTTGCTTTTCAACACATGAAGACACAGAGAGAAGGGCAGTTTGCAGCCTGGAAGGAGTCCTGCTGGTGCCCGATCTGACTCCCAAGGCAGGCAAGAGGAGGAGGTGGCCTTAAAGATGGTGGGGAGGACGCTCGAGGAGGGGAGAATCAAGGCATGCTGGCCAGCCAGAGGTGACAGCTGGCAGTAGACGCGCTCCAAGACACACCAGCAAGGTCTGTGAGGATTGAGCGTGGAGAGGGATAGGGGAGGAGGAAGGCTGAGGCCTGGGCTCTGCACAGCTGGAGGCTGGGCTGCCTGCGCTGCCTGGGAGGCACAGGGCAGAGAGACGGGGTGGGGGGATGTGGAGACAGCGCCCGGAGCCCACCACAAGACACCCAGTGCAGCTGCCACCTGGGAGTCCAGAAACAAGACTGGGATTCCGGGGAGCAAGCCAGGTGGGGACGGACAAGTGACAAGATGCCTTTCAACTCCTGTGCTCGATGAGCTCACCAGGAAAGTGGGTGTACATAGACCACAAAAAAGAACCCTCCTCAAGTTCAAGGTCACGAGCAGTTGGAGGATCTGGCAGAAGGGACAGACGGTTCCACCAGGGAGAGAGGAAGAAAACCAAGAGAGTAGAAAGCTCCGGAAGCCAGGCAGGGGGTGACACCCCCACAAAAGCACCAGCAGTGCCTAAGACCGGCCTCGGATCCTCCCTGTGTCTGCTCAGTGACCTTCGGCCAGTGACTCATGTCTTTATTCCACTTCCTTCTCCATCAATTCTACCCACTGTGGGTGGCTGTGGAAAACAAAACAAAGCATACCAAGCGTGGAGTCGGTGGCCACCCTGCGCACGTAAACGCTCAGTAAATGCTCACGGTGCCCCCGGAGCTCAGGCCCTTACAACACAGCAAACATCCTGCTCTGCTTTTGCTCTCTCCTGCTCCTGGGGATTGAACCCAGGGCGCTTACTCCTGAGCTACTTTGAGACAGGGCCTCTCTACATTGCTTAGGGCCTCACTAAGTTGCTAAGGCTGGCCTTCAATTTGCCATCCTCCTGCCTCAGCCTCCTGAGCACTGGGATCATAGGTACGTGCCACCGCGCCTGGTTTCATCTGCTAATTTCTGCCAATTTAAATACTCAAGTCACCCTGACAGCCTTCAAGGAGGGCTGCCTGCACGTGCTAGGTCCACTGCAGGGCACACCTGTGGAGTTCACCCCTTTAACCAAGCACATCTGCCAAATGGGACAGCCTAGCTTCCGAGTGAACAGCCGCACTGCTGTTGTAGAAATGCTCCTTTAGCCCCGCTGAGGTCTCCTCCCCTCCAGCAGAGCATCTCAGGGGCCCCGGGCGGATGCTGTCCTTCCTGGCCAAGGGGAGCATGTGCCTAAGCCCCTGGAGGTCCCCAAGGGAGAACGCTTCGCCTCCTCTGTCACTGCAAGTTCCTGGGGTTTACGTCATTGAACTGGGGGCTCTGCCTGTCCCCTGTCCAGCACCAACTCAAAGACAGGCGAGGGCACCTGAAGTGGGGAGCTTCCCATGCTGTGGGGAGCGGAGTGCTGGCTCCTGGGGAGGGGTGGACTCTGCCACTGACCCGCGCACACCCAAGCAGGGTGCAACCTCCGAGGCCCCCAGGCCCGAGCCTGCACGGTCAGGGGCAAGGGCAGCTGCGGGGCTTTCACACCTGGGCAAAAAGGCCACACGGACACCTGCGCTCCAGCGCTTGGAGCCTGGGTGGGGACAGCTTCCAGCTGTCCACCCATGCAAGGGGATATCATCGTGAAAAGGAAGGAGGCTCTGACACACTGCCACAGGCGTGGACCCTGAGGTCCTCATGCTCGGTGACAGAGGTCAGACACAAAAGGCCACACGGTGCGTGGCTCCAACCACAGGAAATGCCCTGCACAGGAAGTGGATTCTGAGTGTCAGGGGCTGAGCGGAGGTGGGATTGACTGTCCGTGAGGACTGGGTTTCTTTTGGGGTGACGAAAATGTTCTGGCATTAGACAGTGGTGACGGTCACACAGCTTTGTGAATATACTAAAAAACCAATGAAGCAAATGGTTGAAATGGGTAAACTCCACGACGTGTAAGACATACCTCAGCAGAGCTGAAAAACCAAACAAGACAGAAGGCACACGCACACGTCGCTGCGGACCAGCTGAGCTCGCAGAAAACAGAAGCCGCGGGAGTGCGCGTGAACAGGGACACCTCTCCACAAACCAGCGCACCCTTGCAGGACGTGAAGTTGTCATTTAAAAGGACAGGCACAGCGGCTGCCCGGCATGCGCGAGGACATGGGTTCAAACCCCAGAACCATGTACACAGCTAAGTGTCAGAGCAACGAAAGCCACATGAGAAACTCGATAGAAACTGATTCTCTCTCTTTCATCGTCCTCCACTCTTAAAAAAAAAAAAAAGGCACGTTCAAGAGAGAAATGCAAGGAGGCAGCGCCTGCCGCAGCTGGCACACGCTTGCAGAGCGAGTTGGTGCGCAGACGCGGCTGGCACACGCTTGCAGAGCGAGTTGGTCCGCAGACGCGGCTGGCACACGCTTGCAGAGCGAGTTGGTGCGCAGACGCGGCTGGCACACGCTTGCAGAGCGAGTTCGTGCACAGACGCAGCTGCGCGGTGAGTGCTGGGGAGCAGGGAGAGAGCTCGCAGGAAGAAGATTGTGGTTCTTAACCCCCTCTGCAGACCACGGTCCTTCACAGCGTCACCTGCATGACTTGCACATCTTTTTAAAACCTGCAATTCAGCTGCCAGCTTCTAAGAGACAGCGCTTCCTCCAAATCAGCTAGCTGTCCACAGAACCCAGGGAAGGCCACCTCCATTCAACTCACTCGGCCCAGCGCCAGCTTTGGACCTGGCGTGAGTGTGTCCTCCACAGGTGCAGGTGCTGGAAGCTTGGTCTCCAGGTGGTTGTGTTCTGGAACCTTCCAGATATGGGACCTCTGGCTTCCTGGCTCACCAGGTGCTCCCAAGAGGTTGCCATCTGTCTGCTTGTGATGTGGTTGTGATGCAGCCAGCAGGCCCTCACCACAGTCCCACAGATGTCATGCCATGCTCTTGAATCACCAGACTCTTGAACTAAATGGACCTCTTTTATTGACAAATCCCCAAGCCTCAGGTATTCTGTCACAGCAATGGAAACGTGGGCTAAGACTCACTCAACCCAGAGGTTTTGCTATTAACCCCCATTTGTCATTAAAGAACTTTTCAAACTGGACATTCACACAACACACAGCTCAGCAACAAAAAGGACCAAAACCCCGACATGCAACAATGGGGGAAATCTCAGATGCCGCATGAAGAGACCAGGGTCAAAGTTATGTACCTGATGTGTGGGGCAGGCAGAGCAGGGGCCGGGGGACGAAAAAGGGGGCCAGGCCTGAGGACACAGGCTTGGGGTGGTGACGAGAATGTCTGCAAGGGTGAAAATGCAGAAGCAGCAGACCCAGTGCCTGAGGCATCCGCAAGTTGAGTGTGTGGGTTCTGGAGTGGAACCCAGGTCAGCGCATGCCGGGCGGTGCTGTGCCACCGAGCTGCGCCCCCAGCCCTAAGAAGCCAGAGGGAAGAGAGAGAGGCTGCCGGCACTCAGCACACACGAGCCTACTCCAGAGAGATCCAGGCCGTGACGCAGGCTGGCCAAGAGGGCCAGGGCGGAGGGCCAGGGCGGTGGTGGGAGTGGCTTCTGACCTCTTGACGGGCCAGTCAGGGGTGGCACAGAGGATGGCATTGGGCTGAGACGAGGCGGCCACTGAGTGGGGGCCGGCTATGCAGGTCGTGGGAAAGAGGGCTCCAGGCCCAGGGGCAGCCGGGGGCAGCGAGGCCCAGAGCGTGGTGCAGTCTGCAGTGCTGAGCCGTGGGCACAACACAATCCGGCGTACGTTACGAAAGAGCACTCTTTTCAGATTATAGCGAGGAAAAAGCAAAGTAAAAACCCAAACAAAAACCCCAGGCTGCTACTACAGCCGAGCAGCTGTGCTTCCAAGAGTTGTGCCCGGAAGCTGGGAAAGCGCTCTGTTACCGCGTGAAGCAGCCAAGCGACGATTCGCCCAGTAACCAAGGTTGGCAAATGACATGTTTCCTGAACCTGCAGGTCCGTGAGGGTGCCTGCCATCTGCGATGTGGGCAGTGACCTCGTCACATCACACCTGGGCATGTGCTAGCTGCTTTCAAACGCCACCTCACGCCAATTAGTTCAGCTCTCACTTCCTTTGAGGGTCACTCCGCATCGCTCCGCTAACACCTGGCCACACGGAGGACCACTGCAGAGGGGCCTCACTGAGCTGAGTCGTGGGAGAGGAGGGACTTGCCAGGCGTGTGGAAGAACAGGCCTCCTTTACTGTCACCCTGGGACATTATTATTTTAAACAGTGGTGACACACATAACACAATTTACCATTTTAACCATTTTGAAGGTTATGGTCCAGAGCCATGATGCGCAGTCACACTATGTGCAGCTGTCCCCACCACCACCTCCAGAGCTTCTTCCTCTGCCCGCGCTGAAGGTCTGTCCCATTCCACGCTGACTCCCGTCCTCTCCCAAGCCCTGCTCCACCACGCTGCTTCCTGTCTCTGTGGCCCTGAGCACTCCAGGGACCTCCTATGAGAGAACCCTGCAGCATATCCTTTTGTGACTAGCTTATTTCACGCAGCATGATGTCCCCAAGGTCCATCCTTAGCATAATGTGTCGGAGTTTCCTTCTTTTTAAGGGCTGAGTAATATTCCTCGGTGCAATGGGCTGTGCCTTGTGCATATTCATCAGCTCTTGGACACAGGGCTGCTCCGCCACTTGGCTGTGAGGAAAACGCACGTATGTGTGCATGTCCCTGGGCGTACACTCGCAAGCGGGTCTGCTGGATCATGTGGCAATTCTACTCTCGATTTCGAGGACGCTTCATGCCGTTTTCCAAGGTGGTATACCTGCCCCAGCAGTTCCGAGGGTTCCAGCTCCCGCCGGCCACACCAGAGCTCCCCTCTCGAAGCAGCCTTGGGGGTGTGGAGTGGCCTCTCACTGCGGCAGTGGCTTGCGTCTCCCTGAGGCTCTTACTGGCCATCTGCACACCTTCCCTGGAGAGATTTCCACTCAGTGCCTTTGCCATGTTTTAGTGGGCTGTGTTTTTTCCCCTGATTTGTTATTTGTAATTAAAGCTCTCTGGGTGCTGGGCATTGAACCCAGTGGTCCTTCACCACAGAGCTCCGTCCCCAACCCTGTGTGCTTTCCTTCCCAACAGGGTCTAAGTTTCCCAGGCTGGCCTGGGGCTTGCGGTCCTCCTGCCTCCGCCGGATGACGGCGTGGCCATAGCTCCCAGCCTTCCCCTGACTTGTAGGCATCCCTTCTACATTGGAAACTGGTTCAGCCCTTGTCACACCATCTGCGCGTGTCCCCGCTCCATGGTGTGCCCTTTCACCGTGGACACAGGCTTGGTGGAGCCTGCGCTTCTGCTCTCATACCAGGAAGCCCCTGCCAAATCCAACGCCATGAAATTGGCCCCGCAGATTTTCTTCTACGAGTTGAATTTTAGCGCTCACACCTCGGTCTTTAATCAACTTTGAGTTAATTTTTATATTTGGTATAAAATAAGGATCCACCTCCATTCTTCGGGATGTGGAAATCCTGTCTCCCCAACATTCTCTGCTGAGGACGGCCTTTCCCTGGTGAATGGTCTCCACCCTTGTTGGAGTAGAATATGATCAATAAGTAGTTGAAGGGGCTGGAGTGGTGGCTCAGCGGTTGGAGCTCTGGCCTGGCATGTGCAAGGACCCAGGTTCAAACCCCAGCACCACCTACACAGCTAAGTGTCAGAGAAACAGAGGCCAGGGGAAAAAAATAAAAAAATTTAAAAAAATTGATTCTCTTAAAAAAAAAGAAGTGATTAACAGTGAGCCCCAACACACATGGGGTACGTTTCAAGTGAACCCGTGAAGGAGGCCGCCATGAACTGGCTCGTCTCCCCTTCCTGGGGCAGCTGTGTCTGGGAGGCTCTCGTTCCTGTCCCTAGGCGCACTTCCAAGCTTCCTCCGCGGTGTTTCCAGAGCTGTCTGCAGCAACCCACAGGCGCAAACACCGTGTGGGTACCCAACCCTTCTGCTTATCGCCAAGGTGCTAGGTTTGTACCCAGTTCTGGCCCTCCTACATGTAAAACTAGAGGATCCGGCTTTCCCTGACCTACCGGACGGCCAGCGTGGGCAAGTGCTCTGATCCGTGCCACACCCACCCTAACGGGGAAGCAGGGGCCTAGCACCAAGTCTGGATTCCCAAGGATCAACAGGGGAGTCTGCGGACCTGGACGCGAGCGCAGTGAGGTGGGTAACGCGCTCGTGCTGGCTCTGGGGAGGTCCCCGGCTTTCACAGCGGGTTCGAAGGCAGCCCACGCTGAAGAAGGGCCGAGCTCCATCGGGCGCGAGTGGGTACCTTTTTGGTTTTCCTTTCTACCTTCCTAAGCTCAGATGCAAGGACTCCGGTTTAGAGGCCTTTGCTGTACAAGCCCAGCATGGACGTCTTGGGCTTTAGAAGAGGTGGCACAATAAACTCGCTTGCTGGGAGGGGACAGTGGGCCCACATCACATGCTGCAGAGACAGCTTCATGATGGACGCGGACCAAGCATGACTGTCACAGGAGCAGAGTGGGACGCACCCTCACCTCTGGGGAAGCCAATCTGAAGGTGGCTGTTGTCACCCCACATTTAGGAGCGCAAACAGTGCAATCAGGGTTCAAGCTGCTAACTGGCTCCACCTTCAAAGATCACCTCGGTGACCTCCAACCCACAGTGCACCACGGCCAGGACGGACTCCAAGGATCTGGGGAAGCCTCAGAGTCAAACTCCTCCAAGGGGGGTTGGAGGACTTGGCTGGAAGACAGGGACACCCACCTAACTTGCCATGTCTGCAGCAGCCATCGACCAGCTCTGTGGCAAAGGGACCATGCTGTCTCCTTGCTGCTCTTCCCAGAGAAGTCCCACTCCAGTCCCCTCCCTCAGTTGTCCCCGTGATTCCTCCCAATGTCTCAGCTCCAAAAAATGCAGCTACAATGCCTGATTCAGAGTCACGTAGACTCCACCTGGTGAGGCAAGGGGACGGCTGGCCCCGCTGCCTGGGTGTCTGAACGCTCGTCCTGCCCTCGCTGCGCGGCCACCACACGCTTTCAGCCATCGCCCCGGGCCTGGACCTCGCTCCATCACTGGCAGCACTCGCTAAGTTCAGGAACCGCTCCTGGCTGACTTGCATCTTCAGAGCCACCCGGCCCACCAACAGGAAGCAGCAACCCTCAAGCAACGGCCACCGCAGTGCTGCTGCGAGCTGGACATCAGTGTGAAGAGGACCGTGCTGCCCAGGCCGACCACCTTCCTGCCCCAGGTGTTGGTCGAGGCCTAACCCAGCCTGCCCAGGGCCTGCAAGACCAGGGAGAATGTGGCAGCCTTAGGGAGGGTGCCGGCTCCCAGGGGCAGGCAGCCTCCGCCTCCCAGAGTCCCGTTGGCAAGTACTGAACCAACCACAGGCTGAAAATACCTTTTAAAAAATGTGCCCATACAGAACATCCACAGGCTTTTTTTCCGGTCATTATTCCCTAAATAATACAGTAAACAACTTCTTGCATAGTATTACATTGTAGTAGGTGTTAAGTCACCACGAGGTGGCTGCGCGCAGGGTCTGTGCTGACTCTGTGCCATTCTATAAAAGGGACTTGAACCTCTGTGGATTCTGGCACCTGCGGAGGCCCTGGAGCCCTCCCCATGCGTGCTGAGGGGCTGCACAAAAAGGAGACAAGCAGCCTGCAAGTGGGTGTGGCCAGACAGAGACTCCTTAATCACAAACAGGAAAGGGTAACAAAGTAAATATTCTTCTCCTCTCCCTAAGGAAAGCCAAAATGATACTAAACACCACTGGAAAATCTCAGGGCATCAGGAACCCCAAGATCAGACCCGAACGATGCTATTTATGCCAAGTGCTAATCAGACACAACACGGACCATGTTCTCGACCTGAGCTCAGCAAGCTTTATTCACAAAGGGCCAAAAGCAAAAACGTGAAGCTCTGCAGGTCCTTCAGTCCCTGTTGTGACTTCCCCACTACCCCCACCACAGGGCCAAAGCAGCCAAAGACAACAGGCACGGGCGTGATCGTGGCTGTGTGCCAATAAAACTTTATGGACACTGCAATGTGAGTTTCATGCAATCTCATACGTCCTAAAATATTCTTCTTTTGAATCTTTTTCAACCACTTAAATGTAAAAAAGAATTTTTTTTCTTAGCTCCTGGGCTGTGTGCAACAGGGGTTGAGCTGAATTTGCGTGGGCGGGTTTGCAGGCCGTGTGTTAGACTCAGGCCTCAGAGAGGGATCAAGATGATCCTGCACAGATAGATAGGTGTCAAATAATCCCCGCAGTTACAGATGACCTTCTAGAAACCCCAGTGATGACCAGGAGGACGACCCAGGATTGGGGCAGTCTCTATAAAAAATGGTAGGGACAATCCTCGCATCCTGTAGGTCCCGACCCTCTGCTAAAATCTATAGGCCTCTGTCCCCCTAAAATTCACACATGACCGTAACTCCCAATTGACAGTGGGGCCTTTGGGAGGTGACTAGGCCAGGAGGGTAGAACCCTCATAAGTTGGATTTGTGTCTTTGCAAGAGAGAAAAGAGACCCAGAGAGGTTTCTTCTCCCTCTGCCACATGAGGACATCGTGGGAAGCAACCATCCTTGAATGAGCGCCTCCTGGGCGACTTGATCACGGCACCCAGACTGCAGCACTGTGAGCAGTCCATTCCTGGTGCTAGAAGCCACCAGCCTCAGGGACCTGTGCCCCTCCCCCACACACACCCTCATGGCCCAGGGACTTTGCACATTTCAGAGAGGAAAGGAGGCTTGAGGGTACCAGAACATGATTACGGAAGAGGGCTCTTGGGAACAAATGTTGCCCCAGGAGGATAGCAAACAACCAACAGTCTTAGGAATTCTGGTTTTAAATCGTTTGTATAAAGAGAAAAAATGTCTACTAAATCAGAGGTCAAGTGGAAGAGCAAAAAAGAGGTTCAATAACTGAGCTCTCACCAGGTGTGATGCACACACCTATAATCCCAGTGAAAGTTTAAGGCCAGCCTCAGCAACTTAGTGAAACTCTGTCTCAAAATAAAATATAAGATGGGCTGGGAGTGTGGCTCAGAGGTTAAGCACCTCTGGGTTCAGTCCCTGGTACAAAAATAAATACACAACCAAGCTTTCTACATGGGGTGGAGAAAGCAGACAGTGCCCCAGCTGGCATGGCCAGAGCAATGACCCAATAAGACGGCACAGAGAGGGTGGCTGTGCAGGTCATGGACTGGTCCACCGTGAAGGGTCTTCCTCAGGGGAAGGGGCAGAGTGTGTTTACTCTGGGGATGGGGAGGTGGGAAGTTCAAGACCACACAGCAACGGGGAAGCACAAGGACAGGCCAGCAGGCTGCTGGGCGAGGGTCGGTGCAGCACCAGGGCAACGATCGTGGACTTGTGGCCGCACGAGCACCCGCACAGGGCCTCCCCAGCACTGCGTCCCCTGAGCGCCCTCCTAGCTGGGGAGGACGCAGCTTCCATCTGAGTTCAGGGGGCCTGGGGCCAGGTATTCCGGAAGGTTTCGGCGGCCAAGGGTCTGTGTGGGACGAGGACGTAGGGCACTTGACACACGCTGGAGGTGAAAGTGGGAGTCACCTTTGCTGTAGGAAAGGTGCTTGAATGACAAGTGGCAGCGAGCGCGCGTGCCCAGGGCTCACTTCGCTCGGCTTCAGAGCACCGGGCAAGCGCTGGCTCACCGCAGCTGCATGGGCACCCGTGAAGTCAAGGAGTGCAATCGAGACGCCTCAGGACAGCCATCCTGCCACGCAAAGGAGTGAAGCTGAGACAGCACAACAGGGCAGAACCTTTCCCACGTCACAGCGAAAGCAGCCACGTGCTCAAGGCCAGTCTGCGATCCTCTGATGGGAAACGTCCACAACAGGCAGGTCCCAGACACAAGGAGGGGATGTGACTGCTCCTGGGACAGGGCGCTGGGGTGATGGCGAGGGGTGCTTACCCTTGTGAGCACATCAAGCCCACTGAGTCAAGGAAGTCAAAAGGGCCAGTCGTGTGGCATGTGAGAATGTCCTAACGGCCACCTTTAAAACACGGTGTGACCGGCAGGGTAGCAGCTACTCACCGCTGCAGGTCACTTGAGCCCAGGAATCAAGGACACCCTGGGCAACAGCGTAAGACCCCGCCTCCTAAAGAGAATGCAAATCAAAATAAAGTGTGTATATTCTGCATGCACGTGAGGTGTCTCAGGGAATCCACACCAACATCTCTTGGTGGTGGTAGGTGCTGGGGCGAGAGGAACAGGGGGCCAGGGCCTCTTTTCTTTTTAACTTTATTGAGGAATTGTGTTGTTGTACAATCATAAATGCATACGATATAAATGCAATATGACACACCCCATCCTGCTCCAAAATCACCCCATCACCCGCACTCCAGCCTCTTGACTCTTCTACATTTCCCCCATAACAGATATAAATACATGTGTGTGTGTGTATTTTCCAGAATTAAATGAGTTGGCTTCTCCGGGGAGTAAAGAGTAAGCTACACTGTTGATTCCCCCTAGATCCCTATCATCCCCCTCTCTCTCCCCTGCCTCCTGCCTCGGCCTTCCCACCCCTATATATCTACAGTTCCCCTAGATCGTGAGTTGCTTCAGCTTTGGCGAGTCTTGTACATGAGGTCGAGCTTCCACCCAAGCCTGGGTTTTGCCCTAGCCTCCACCAATGAGGGCAAGTGTTTGACCCTGAGTCTAGGTTTGGCATAAGTTCCTCCATTGGCTCTTTTCTTTTTCCTGGTATTTGGATTTTTTCCAGTTGAAAGATATGGCTTTCATGACGTAAAAGAGGAAGTAAGCAGAATTACAGGCACTACCCCAAAGATCTTGCAGTCCACCAGGCACTGTGGTGTAAGCCTATAATCCCAGAGGCTTGGGAGGCTGAGGCGGGAGGATCACACGTTCAAAGCCAGCCTCTGCAATTTAGTGAGGCTCTGGGCAACTTAGCAAGACCCTGCCTCAAAATAAAAAATAAAAAGTCCTGGAGATGAGACTCAGTTAAGCACCATGGGTTCCATGGGTTCAATCCCTAGTACCCGGCCCCCCAAAAAAGGGACCTCACAGTCCTAAGATGGCCACTAGAGTTTCTGGGTGGCTTGGGAGCTAGAGAGAGAGATATGTTATCAAGGCCAACGAGAATGGCTTCAGGAAATGGAAACTGCTCGAGTCAAGTGGGTCTGTGCCTCTCAGACTTTGTGAGTTAAAAAAAGAGGGGCTGGGGTGTGGCTCAGTGGTAGAGCACTTGTCTAGCATGTGCCAGGCCTTGGGTTCCACCCAGCACTGCAGAGAGAGAAAGAGAGAGAGGACTTCAAAATTGTGCCTGTCTTCACTTGAACACCTTTAACTGTCGGGCCAGTACGAGAGCTGCCAGCCCCATGGGCAGAGCACGTGACCGTGGCTGGTTCAACCTGAGATTTCCAAGGCTTAGCACACAAAAGCAAATGTGAAATAGCAACAATTTTCCGCCCAAGTCCCATACTGGGATGATGATGTCTTCAAGAGGGCAAGGAGGGAATGTTGCACTCAAGCGCTCCCTCTTACCTCTTTCTGCCTTTTTAAAATTTGATGTCATTTTCATTACATGACAAAATTATTCAATCATTTGCCAAAATCTGATTTTTTTTTAAAGAGAGAGAGGGACAGTGAGGGAGAGAAAGAGAAAATCAATTTTATTTAGTTTTTCACGTGGATTTCATTTCGCCAACACTTAGTTGTATACGTGGTGCTGGGGTTTGAACCCAGTCCTCGCTCATGCCAGGCAAGTGCTGTGACCACTGAGCCACTGCAGCTCCTTGAGATGTCTTTTAATTAAGGAGTTGAGTTGTTGTACAATCATAAATGTGCATAAAGTAACAATATGATATGCACTTGATATTAAACCATAGTTAATCACCACATTGCCCACACCCCAGTCTCTAGATTGTTCTGTATTACACCCTACAAGATAAATGAATGTCTCTCTATATCATGTACATATAAACACGGTTATGAATTTTTCAGAATTAAATGGCTGCATAAGTATCATTTGACTTCTCAGGGGGGTGAAGAGTGTGCTACATTGCTGAGTGTCTCCCTCCATCTCTCTCTCCCCTCTCTCCTCCCCTCCCCCACCTGCACGTCTATGGTTGCCCTAGATTATGTGTCGCTGCGCTTTTGCTGGGTCTAACACGTGGGTTTGACTACCTTTCTCCCAAGCATGGGTTTTGCTCCAGACTCCACAAGTGAGGGGAAACTTTCCAGCTTTGAAAACGGGCAATTGCACATGTGGCTTGCATCCTGTCCCACATCGGTCCGTAACGACCTAGCAGAGTCAAAAAAATCAACTATCTTAAGAGACCCTATTTTACCAAAAGTAGGGAAAAGTTTTAGATGTCGGCATGACCTTCATCTACTAAGGGCTTAGAGCAGTTTAATGCGTAGTTCCTTTTTGGAGACCCACAAATGTAGTAGACAGGAGTCTACTAGTCAAGGTCTCCACATCAGGTGAGAGGACAGGCGGATCGTACAGACAAATGTAGCAGGGTGACAGGTGATGGCGAATGGGGGGTGGAATGCAGGGTGGTCTGGTCCTGAACACAACAGGACACAGGGTGGGGAGGGCCCATCAGGCGGAGAAGTGGCGTTCAATCGAGCCGGGTGCAGGGCAACAGCCAGGGGCTGAGGGGCAGAAGCGCTGACGTCTGGGGGAAGGCTGTGGATGCTGGTCCTCCAGCCACAGGCCCAGGCCACCCCAGCTAGACGCCTGCTTTTGTACTGCCCGCAAGCTAAGAATGGTTTTCACATTTTTAAGTGGTTGGAAGAAATCAAAACCAAAATATTTTGTGACACATGCAAATGATATGAAATTCACATTCCAGGTTCATGAATAAGGTTTCCCTGGCGCACGGCCAGGCCTGGGCGTTCACATGTTGTCTGCAGTGCTCTCGGTGACAAACCAGGAGAGCCGCGGCAGCAGCGTCCGCCTCG
Organism: Aplodontia rufa; assembly: GCA_004027875.1. Taxonomy (NCBI): domain Eukaryota; kingdom Metazoa; phylum Chordata; class Mammalia; order Rodentia; family Aplodontiidae; genus Aplodontia; species Aplodontia rufa. Next base: position 198,331 of record PVKS010000177.1, read on the forward strand.
CACAGACCGCCAGCCCTTTAGACTGGGTGTCTGCTGCTTCCTGCTTCCTCGGAATACTAAAACACTCTCTGGCTTCTTTGGCTCAAATAAAACAAAGGCACTTGCTCAAATAAAATAGTGGCCCTTTTGCAATTTGCAGAATCATTAATTGGATAAGTTTCTCCTTCAGTTTAGAAGAGTTTGCTGCGCAAGGATTTCCTGAACCTCTGATGCAGGTTCCCTCTTATCTGTTCGGGAGGAGCACTCAGCAAAACAAATTCCCTGCAAGTCTTTCATTATTGGGAAACACTGGACCAGCCTGTCCTGCCTGATCGGTGGCACTTTTAAAGGACAAGTAGTCATACCAAGAGAGCATATCATGATTGCGTCTTAGAACTGAATCGAGTTTCACTGATCAACAGGTCCTCATGACTTCATTTGATGAACTCAAGGTAAGTTTAGAAAGAAACGGCACTCTCGCCCCCACCCCACCCTGACTGGTTAAGGCAACTGAAGCACACGGAAGGAGAACAGGCAAAATTGGATCACCACCAACCCCTTCTGGGAGGGGACAAGTCAGAACAGCCAGGAACAATAGGAACAGCCCAGCAGAGGGTCTGAGCTAAACGCAACACCCAGCGGGCATGAGGGCAGGCACCTAGAGGGGCAGTGGGTAAGCGATGAGGGAGAGGGAAGCCAGGTGAGCCCCAGCCTTCCAGCCTGGGCAGTGGAGGAGCTGGCCTCCTGGGAGCAAGAGCACGGAGCTGAGTCTGCAGTACCCAGGTGGGGGCCAGCAACCCTAAGGCTACAGAGTTCTCACCTTGTAGAGGGCCTGACAGTCATCGGGCCCTGCTAGGTTTTCACGAGGACGAGATGCAACACGGTGGTCCTCCCTTATCGGCAGGGCACATGTTCCAAGAACCCAGGAGATAAACAGAACCCCACCTGCGCTACGTTTTTCCTGTACACACCTATGAGTGTTTAATTTGTAAATTAGGAATAGGGATTAGCAAAAAAATCATAAACTAGAACAAACATCACAATATGCTATAATTAAAATTATTTTAAACCTATCCGTTGTTTATCTCTGGAATTTTCCATTTACTATGTCTGGACTTGGCACAGGTGCAGAACACAAGTGCAGACACCAGGCACACAGTCGGCGCCTGCTGGTTGAGGTCGTGTGGCCCTTTATTCTCAAACCCAACCTTGGTCTGCCGAAGCCTGAGGGAGCGGCTCTTCTGCCCACCCACATTAATCCACGGGTCCTAGAACGCTCTCTGTCTTTCTCAAAAAGCCTCCTTTCCTGGTCTGAACACACTCACTGGTGAGCACGTGGGGACTTAAGGATGGCTTGGCCTTTTGGCAGGAGACGCACAAATCACATCACGGCTCTGCTCCCTCCAAACGGCCCAAGCCCTTCTGCGAGAATGGGACTGTCCCCCCAGGGCAGCTCTCCTGTGGATCAGGAGATAGCCTGTGCTATCTTATCTAAGAGCTCTGTAGCAGTACTGAAGGTACAACGACTTCAGTGTCAGTGCTGGGAACCGATCGGGGAATTTTGCTATCCATCAAGTTTACCGCAGCCCCTTGTTTCTGCAGACCACTGTGCAGATCAGCATGGAGTTCCCTCCTCCAGGGTTACCCTCATGCACTGAAGTCAGCACACTACAGGGATTCCCGCGCACCCGAGCTGAGGAATGGGTAAAGATGTGATGCACACACGCTGGAGTTTCATCTGGGTTGAAGCAGTGGCTCAGCGCTTGAGGTGCCTGCCTGGCATGCATGAGGGCCTGGGTTCGAACCCCAGCACCACGCACGCAACTAAGTGCCAGGGAAACCAAGGCCAGATGAGAAACTAAGGTTGATTCTCTCTTACTCTCTCACTCTCTCCCTTTTTCTTAAAGAAAGAAAGAAAAATGACATCAAGTCATCTGCAGGAAAATGGATGTAACTTGAGCACACTGTGTTAAGTGAAATAAGCCTAACTACAAAAGCCGAGGGCAGCTGGAGAGGAAAAGGGACAGCAAGGGGACGCAAGGGGACGAGGAGACGAAGGTGGGTGGAGCGGAGGGAGGCACAGGATGGAACGATGCGGCGATGCCATTTGGTACTCTTACACAGTGTGACAGTGAATCCCACCACATGGACAGGCACAAGGTACCAATAAAAAAGACTCTGGGCAGGGATGTAGCTCAGCAGCAGAGCACAGCAGCAAGTGGAGGCCCTGGGTTGATCCCCAGCACTGAAAAAAAAAAAAAAAAAAGAAAAAAGAAGACCTTCCCAATAAGATTGTCATTCCTAGTATAACCAGAAGTTTGGGGTGCCTCGTGGAAACTTCAGAAAGTGGGGGCCCTCCCTAACGCAGCTGTGCAGCAAGCTCTTGGCTGATACGAACACCTCCAGAGACCCCAAGAGGGGACTTCAGTAAGCTGCATTTGCCCCTCCGTCACAGCCACCAGGCAGCAGCCTTGAACCAGTGCTTCGGGTTGATTTTGCCACCTGCCAGCATCCCGACAATGACATTCACTTGCTCTTTTCTCTTTGATACTCAGCTGGTGACTCCTGAGTGACCCAGTGCATGGAGAGGGTTTAAGATCCCTAGCACGTGGGTGTCCTTCTGTCTACTCAGAGGCCACAGGAGGGCCTCTGTCCTGGGAGCAGACCCACAGGCTGGGGTCAGAACGGGGAGACAGAGCCAGGGCTAGAAGTGTCGCCTCCAGCATGAGCTCTGCTAATCCTCCAGAGCTCCCCAGGGCATGGCTGGGGCACAGCTTCCTGGGGTGCTCCTGCAGTCTAGGGAGCTGTCAAATCTCTCACAAACCACTCAAGTCACAGCAAAAACGAAGGCTCACAACACAACTTGCCCTTGCCCTTTTTATAACAGAGAGAGAGAAGGAAAGAGAATCCGTTTTATTTCTTTTTCATCTGGACTTGGTTTCTCCGGCACCTAGTTGTGTGTGGGTGCTGGGATTTGAACCCGGGTCCGCACACACGCCAGGCGAGTGCGGCACTGCCGAGCCACCGCTCCGGCTCTGCCCTTGCTTTCCCTCAAAGCAAAAGGAAGAATTCTGTTGGCAACTAATGGAATCCTACTAGATTTGCTCCAAATTAGCCTTTTAAGAGTGAAGTCTCTGGAAACTTCCAAAGCAAAACAAGAGACAAATCAAACCACGGAGACTGGCTTAGACATAGAGCTGAGCATTTAATATTCTCCACTGTGTACTTGGCTCCTAGCAGTGAGACAGCCAGCATTTCCATTATAAGACTCCAACCCCCTGAGGGACCCCCGAACTTTCTGGAAAAGAACTTGACTTGCAATTTTGGCTGGGCAAAAAGGGAAGCCAATTAACAGTAGAGGCCTTTGATTAGAATTTCTTTAGGGATCTGGTCAAAGAAACTGCATATTGAAAGGGCTGGAATGTTAAGTCAGACAGAATCAAAAACACAGAGATCCGAAAGCTATCAGATTTCTGTTTCTGAAAACTGAAAGCCATCCTCAGCTGCTGTGGGACCTGCAGGCCTGGGAGCACCCAGGCTCATGGGTCTCGCTCACTCGTGTTAAATGTGAAGCCCTACATATGGTGGCCCGTGGGAAGGGTGGGGGGAGCTCCCTCTAGGAGCCTGTGACAGTGAAGAGAAAATAAGACACTCACATCACCACCGTGTGTCAGAGCAGCCTGTGACACTAAAGCTGGGTGCTGGGCTGATTCCCTGAGTCCCTGTCACTTCTGACAATTAGTCTGGTGGTCTCCAACTGTCCCCACAGGGCCATCTGACAGTGTCTGACAGTTGGTGGTTGTGGCTTAGAAAGGGGATGAGCCGTGGGCCAGTGGAGGCAGGGACGCCGCTCAGCACCTCACGGCACCACAAGAGTCTGGTCCACCAAGGATCACCCGACCCGGGTGGCCCCTGCAGAGGTGGGGACACAGTGCCAGTCCTCTGCTTTCCCGCTCGCTCACCAACGAAGATCCAATGTTTCCGAGGCGAGAGCATGCTGGGGAACGTCTTGAGAGCAGAATCTCCAAAGGTAGAAGTGGCATTGCAGGGTGAGGGGGACGGGAAGACACAAGACCTGGTGACGGTCTGGCCATCTGTGCAGAGGAGTGCGAGGGGAGCTGGGGCTGGACTGAGAGGAGCCTTGAGCACTGGATGAGGGTGGGTACAACCTGGGCCAGGGACCAGGATTGAAGTTTGGCTGACAAAAGGAGTGAGAAAGTGCCCCTCTGTTCCTCTGGGGCATGGCCAGGGGAGGAAAGGAGGAGATGAAGTACGATCCTCAGAGGCAGGACCCCAGGCCGGGAAAAGGAGCCGCAGAGGAGAGAGGAGATGGACTGCAGAAGGGTGCTTCCTTGTGGTGGCTGATGGCCAGAGAAGGGCCGCTGCCAACAAGCAGAAGGCAAGGACTCCAGTGGCCACTAAACCAGAATAGGAGGGAAGCTGGGCTTGGGCAGGACCACACCACCAACTGGAAGTCTAGGTGGGGAGGTGCCATCTTGGGGCCTTGCCATGGCCTCCAAGTCCAGCCTCCTGCAGGTTGTTAAATTAAGTAACTAGCAGTTGATGGAGTTTTTCTTTTGCCCGCTGAGTCTCCTCTGTGAGCACAGCCATCAATTAAACACACACCCTGTTGTGAACTAAAGCCTCCCTGAGAGCCTTTCCTCCCGTGCGTGTCTGTTCCCTGGTCTGCACTGTGACCACACACAGGTCACATATTCCCGAAGAGCATCTGCCCGATCCTTCGCTGAGAATCTCAATGCCAGTGGCTGTGAACAATTTTAAATTTCTTCAGCAACTTCTCCCAGCCTGGCTTGCCACATGCTACATCAATACGCTTACAGATTCAGGTAGGTATGAGCTCTCGGGTGCAGGATGCATGGGACAAACAAGGCTTTGCCGAATGAAGGGATCCCCACAAAGGTTCTTGCAGAAGAATTCGCAACTAAGGTAGATTACTTTCAAAAATAAATTCTTTTTAAAACCAGAAGCACATCCTTTACTTTCTGTGGTCTGGAATTCCAAATCTACCTCCTCGGACTGGCTGCCTGTCTGCGCGTGCTCAGAGAACGGGGAGGTGCCAACAGCCCGTGCGGTGTCTTCCTTGGGTCCTATTGACCTTGGGAACGGGAGGCACAGATTTGGGGGCTAGTGATTTTTCTGCAAACTGCTCCCAAGGTCATGCCTCACAGGTCACTTTCTGAACAGAAACATATTCTTGGAAACATGAGAGTGTTTCTCAATGATAATCCGGTTACATTTTAAAATAAGGATAAAGAGGTGCGGTTGCAACTTTAGGAATGGGCTTCCGTATCATTGGTATGATTTCAACAGCTTTCCAGGGAGACAAGTGCTTGTGATCCAAGCCTTCTACCTTTTTCTGAGGACAGAATCCTTGTCTAAGCGGCTCTTGTCCAAGTCTCATCTTTCGGGTCTCTATCCGACTTTGATCTTCCTGGTCCTCCGTCCTTGCCTTCTCAGCCCTTTCTAGGTTCTCCTTCCACGTGGCATCCTTCAAAGCTCCTCTGTTCAGCCCAATTCCCAGCAGCCCAGGCTGAATGAGCAGGTTCCCCGTGGTCCAGCCATGCATGGAAATGCCACTTGATCTTCAGAAGCAAGGAAATTCTGACTTGTGCTTCCATGTGGATGAACCTTGAGGACACTGTGCTCAGTGGAATAAGACAGCCTCAAAAGGGCCCACGCTGCCAGGCTCCTCTCACAGGAGGCCCCTAGAGTTGTTAGATCCATGGAGACAGGAAGCAGCATGGGCCGGGGGGTTCCCCAAAACATGGCCACACCCCACTCTCCCCATCCAACTCCTGCAAAGCACCACTGTGGATTCACCTTGAGCCGTGTCCCCCTTCATGCCTTTCCTGGCCCCTGCGGGCACCACTGGCCTCCCTCCCCAAAATCCCCTCTGAAGAAATGGCAGAGGAGTGCTCAGCTGCGCACCTGCATCTGACACCTACAGACAGAGCCGCAAGAGCATGCAAAGCCTTCCCCGTGGCCCTCCAGGCTGCTGCCTCCCGCTCTCCTCCCTCTGCTCACCAGCAGTCATGCTTGCGGCCCCTTCCTCCGCCTTGGCCAGGCCCCTGCACCGGAACTCTGCACCTGCTGTGCCGCCCAGAAGGTTCCTGCCTCTGGACACCACAGGCCCAGCTCCGGAACTTCACTGAGCACCAGGAGGCCAGCAGGTCCACATGCCGTTCTGTTGCCTCTACATTCCAGCTTTGGCTCGGCTCACGTCTGCAGAGTTCCTTATCATGAATTACCCTGTGCTCACGCACACTCAGAGGAACTGCGGAGACCTTGGTGGGAAGGGCTTGCCCTCTACAGCACAGCGGGGCGCCATTCATCAAACCACATCTAAGCTGCGCTGCGCTGGGCCATTCCATGAAAGTTCTGCATGCTTTAATGGCTTAGCACTCTTTCCATTTTCAACACGATCTATGGCAGGTGGGAAGGGACTGGCGGCATCCAGAATCCACTTGCCTGATGAATCATCTGCAGGTAGTGGCAAGTACGCCTTGGGAAGTTAAGGAATCCACCACCATTGAAGATAGGAAGAAGCAAGTGCCAGGGCACAAAGCAGAGCCTTAGAACCTGCAAGAGCCATGCATCACCAAGCAGGAATGCAATCCAAGAAAGAGCCAAGGCGCAGCACTGCCGGGCTGTCTGCTCCTGAGGGCCTCACTCAAGTCCTGGCATGAAGACCAGGCCAGCCCTTGCCTCCAAATGGCATGTTTCCAGATGACCTGCTGGCATCTAAGAGCAGTGAAAACAGACAAGAGAATGTTTTGAAGTGTTCCCATCTGTACGTTCTGCCCACGGAGCTGCCATTCAACAAAACCCGTCAGGTGGCCCGATGCTAGGGCCCGACCTCGCCACTGTGATGTGGCGTTCACATGACTTTTCCCCTGGTTTTGCTTCTGCGTGGCATTTACACTTGCAGAGGGACATATTTGTATCACTGCATTTCTAAATGAACTTCAGGCACTTCCCACCTTAAAACAGAGCACGAGTGGTCCACCCATTCACTCAAGCAAGCCTCCTCCTGAACGCACACAGTGGCCAGAAAGTCCAAAGCACAAATGACAGTCCAAGCCACTGATTAATAACTGTAACCACAGGCTCTGTGGAGCACTTGTTGGGCACCAAGCCCAGTGCCAACAGAAATCCTTTCTACCCCAGCAGTCACAGCTTCACGGGTGCCACGCCTTTCCCAGAGCTAATAAACGGGGGCACCACATTTAACCCGTCTGCTTTTGTTCCAGGTGAGGCCAGAGCCTTTGAAGGCACTAGATTTTCCTTCCTTCTTCCTTCTGACCCATTCATGCAGTCTGAGCTCCACCCAGTCTTGGCAGGGGCTTTGCACTTACAGTCAGGTCAAGGTCACCCAGGATCCACCCAGCTGAGGTCAAGTGGAGGTCACCAAGGATCCACTCCACTGAGGTCAGGTCGAGATCACCCAGGATCCACTCCACTCTTCACTCTACATGTGCCTTCCTTGCAGGCATGCAAGAAGCCACTTGCTTGTTCACTCACAAATATTTATTGGGAGCTTACCCGGAAATGTTCTCAGCCTGGGGATGTAGAAGTTGCTGAAACGGACAGAACCTCCTCTCCTCACCAAGCTGATGGTCACAGAGGGATGGTGATGATAAAATAAACAGGCACACCACACAGTGCGCCTGGTGAAAAATGCCAAGGAGATAAGCAGGGACGGAGCTGCGTACACGGTCATTCTTTTTTTTTTTTTTTTTTTTTTTTTAAGAAAGAGGGGAGAGTGAGAGAGAGAGAGAGACAGAGAGAATCAATGTTTATTTAGTTTTTCACATGGCTTTCGTTGCTCTGAGACTTCGTTGTGTACGTGGTGCTGGGGTTTGAACTTGCATACTTGTGCATGCCAGGCAAGCGCCGTAACCACTGAGCCACTGCTCCAGTCCCTACGCTGTCATTCTTGAGTGAGTAGCCAACGACCTCTAGGAAAGGGCTTGAAGGTAGCGAGCCCTCCTGGTGCTGCGGCGAAGACTTGCCGGCACTGGTTGCTCTTGGCCAGCAGCACAAGGGAGGTCAGGGACGAATGCACAAGGAAGCACCGGACTGGGGAACAAGGATCAGAGGTGACTTTGGGTTTTGCTCCATGTTAAGGTGACATCCACTGATCGGAGGGGATTGAGCTGGGGAATATTGGATAGGAATGAATCTGCCCTTCTCAGATTAACAGGAATCCAGCTGCTGGGCTCAGGATGGGCTGCCACAGCCCAGCATGGCCATCACCCGAGCCAAATCTGGGAGTGGATGTGGTGAGCATGATTAAGGGAGAGTGGTCAGGATTCGCTGATGGCCCGGGAGAAAGTGAGTGAAGATGGACCCCAAGGTTTTGAGCATCCAAGAGAAGCAAGCTGTTATTTACCAACAGTGGCGGCAGCTCGGGGGACTGCTGAGCTCAGCCTGGCTGCCTCACATGGAGAGCCAAGCAGGATCCACCTGGACGTGCCCAGCAGGCGGCTGGAGAGCCATGTTGGTTTGGGAGATTCTAGCGCACTAAGCCAGTTGGGGCTTCCTAAGCAGGAATTCCCTCCAGAGCCTCTCAGGGGGAATCTCCCCACCCTCTCCCCTGACTCCTTCACCCCCTCCTTAGCCCACAAACCCTCTTCATTCTGGTCTTCCTCTACTAAAGTTCTCCTTTTTTTTTTTCCCTGTAAGAATACTATGCTGATCTTAGGGTTTGCAAGAAGCTTTCAGATCTCTCTCTGATGCCATCCACCTGTCCGAGTGGACTTAGTCCCTTCAATCCATTCAGTGAATTCAGTACATGGCTATGCCAGGCATATGCCTAAGAGAACACCACCTGCAGGGAGTTAATCCCCATTTAAATTCCAGAGAGGGAGTCAAAGTACCTTTTTAAACAAATCCACAATCCCTTACAGCAATCTGACCTGAAGAGCAGAGGATTTAAAATTAATTTTGTGCAGGCTCACTTGGTGACAAAACCCAACCTGAACTGACATGAGGCCACTTATGGTCCCTCACTCCATCTCATGCTCACATTCACAGAATTCAGGGCAGAAGTCGGAACGTGCGTACTTGGGAGCGCAGCACACCCTGAGTCAGACACCAGCAGCATCTGTACTTCCTGCCCTTCAGGTTCGCTGAGGATCCCCAGAAGCAAGGTAGTCTCTCTGGAAACCTCCCTTTGCCTTCCAGAAAGTTTCATATTTTACAAATAAGTATGTATGCATTATTTAAAGAAATCATCACCCTTCAGTTAATTAAAAAGAAACAAATATGTGATTCCTCCCAGCCCTAGAATTCTACAAGCAAAACAATCACTAGTCATATAAAAATCTCATAAATATATTCAAGTTTTTGTCTCAATTATAGTAAAGCTAAATTAATTATCACTATTAATTATAACTCTAATATGAAACTTAAAATTAAATCTAAGGAATGAGACGCAAAGAAACAGTTCCCCAGCGTTTACTTGTAGCGCACAGATCCGTCCTATCAGCACTTTGGTGATAAGCGCTGTCAAGACATGAAAAACACCACCGCAAATACCTTTAAAGGCGATACGTGCTCTTCGCCCAGAAAGCAAAGGGCTTGTCCTGTTACTTGAGGTGATCAATAACTCTCTCCCTCTCCTCTCAGATTCACTGGTTACAGGGATACAACTCAAGGGTAAAATAATTCAGCACTGCTCTTGCTACAGGGGCAAACTATTTCTGAATTTGCACCCGGCCTAAATCGGTAGCACTATACAGGATCAAGTTACCGGGTGGCTTTCCCATCATTAAGCCCCCACCAGAGTGGGGCCAAGCTTGTGGATGAAGGAGCCCTGGTGATGGAGGAAACTGAATTCCTCTCCTAGGAACTCTGCTGACAATTCATACTTCCCAGTGAGCAGAATAGGTGAGCAGCCATTTCCAGGGTTATTTTCGGGTCAAGGGAAGTCTTCAACTGAGAGAAAGAGCAGGTATGACCACCCGGAAGGACAGGGTAAGTTCACAAAAAGAAAAAAAAATATAAATATATATTTATATACACACCCTGTTTCAGAGCATGAAGCAAAATGATAAAAACATCTTGACAATAGACACAGGCAAAACAAAAACCAAAGTTTGTACTGCGTCTTTGTGGCATTATTACTGGTCTGAAAAATGTGTTTTAATTCTGACAGGTGATCGGTGCGCTTATTTATGAGCGGCGATGGCACAGCATCACCATCTTGTTTGGCTCAATCTGGGAATGGACCTCCTGCCAAACCACTAACTTTGGATCTGCAGAGGAAAGCCGATTGGGGTGGGAGGGAACTTTATTAAATGCTGCACTGACAGCCTATAGCATAAAGCAAGAAAATAATGGGGGAGGTGTCCTAAGGACACCCCAAAGCAGGAAGGAGGTCCGGGGATAAGCAGGGGCCGCTTCCAGACTCCCTGGACTCTGCCCGGCCCTTCTCCAGTCCCGCAGAGCTACCAGGACTTTAAAATAAGCAAGTGAAACGCCTGCCTTGCCGCCTCCACTCGACTGGCCAGGGAGTTTGGAGCCCGGGGGCCCTTGAAATAGCCACTAGGACCGCGAAACCCAACTCTCCCAGGCGTGCAGCGCCGCGCTCCTCCCGGGGAGGGAAAGGAAAGCGATCATCAGAGCCTTTGGGGTACCGCGAGCGGGGCGAGGGTGGGGTCTAAGCACCGACGCACACTCGCGCTCGCGCTGCCCCGCGGAAGGCGCCGCCGAGCACCCCGGGCTCTGCAACAATTCATTAAGCCCTAAAAAAAATGCCACTTCGGTGCCCGTTAACTTTTTCAGCTTCCTGACGGGTCCAAATAGGGGAGCTGCGGGTGTGCGGGGCGACTTCCTGGGCGGCCGGGTCCCCCGAACCCAGGGCTGTGCGGCTACCCCGACAAGGGCAGGAGGGAGTCTCCCGGGACAGCGGCTTCCCCAAATCAGGAGGGACAGGGGCCCCGGACGCCTCAGTTCCAGGAATTCGAGGTACAGACGAAAACGGCCTGGTCCAGGACCCCCGATGCGGGGACTTGAGGCTCGGGGCAGAGGCGCCCCAACTTCAGAACTTTCGGCAGTGGGAGGAGGGGACTTCCGCGCCGCCCCCAGCCCGGGACCTGGGCGCTCCAGGTGCGAGCGCGCTGGCAGGACGGTCCCGGGCGCCCCCGCCCCGGGAAGTTTTGTCAAGTGAGGCGACGGGTCCCCACCCGCCGAGGCGGTTACCCAGCGGCAGGGGGCGTCTCCAGGGACCCCCTAAACTCGGGGGCGCGCGCGGGACCCGGGGTGCGGATTGGGGGTCCGGGCGCGCCGTCCCGGAGGCTTGAGGTGCTGTCCCCGACCCCCGAACCCGCGGGCGCGGTCCCCGCCGCCCCCCGCACTTCCCGGCCGGGCCGGATCCCGGGCGGTCGCATCGGTCACCTGGAGTTCGGGCCGGGAGTTCGGGCAGCGGCTCCCGCGGCGGCGGCTGCTGCGTGTTGGTCCCCGTTGGTAAGTAACAGTCTCCACGGCTACAGTCTCTATGGCGGCGGCGGTGGCGGCGGCGGCCGCTCCTCCTCCGGCTCCCGCCGCCCGCCCGCCCGGCTGCCTCGCGCCGCCCGCCCGCCGGCCGCGACGGGGCGGGGCGTTGTTATCGGCAACGGTTACCAGGCTCCACGCCCCACCCCCTCAACGGCCCGCCCACGCTCGCCTCCAACGGGCCAAGGGCGGAGCGCGAGGCCCTACGGCGTCCTATTGGCTGCTTGCGGTGCCTATCCCTGGGGGCGTTCCCCAGCGAAGAAGAGGGCGAGGCCGGGCCAATCGCCGCGAAGGAAGGCGGGGCCTGGCGGCAGGCGCGCGGGGCTGTGAGGGTGGGCACCGGGGAGGCGCGCGCCGGTCGGGTTGGCGGCCGGTCCTGGGGGGACGTCGGTTTTTCCCGGCGCGGGTTTGGTTTATTCCTCCGGCGGAATGCCCTATATGTGGGCAATCTGGCCAGGGGTCAGCAAACTCTCCCCCACTGTTTTTTACCGCAAATAAATTGTGAATTTTAAGAGATGGTTGGTTTTTGGTACCAGGGATTAAGCCTAGAGCGCTTTTCCACTGAATTACATACCCAGCCCTTTTTATTTATGATTTTTATTTTGATTCAGGGTCTGACTAAATTGCTCAGGGACTTAATTGCTGAGGCCGGCCTCGAATTTGTGATCCTCCTGCCTTCAGTCTCCCCATCCGCTGGGATTACAGGCCTGTGCCACCACGCCAGACTTAAGAGATGTTTTTAATATGGTTAAAATCAAAAGACTTGTGGCGTGTGAGAGCTATAGAAAACTACATTTTATTTTATTGAGTCCAGCACTTTTAACTAGTTTAAATGTTAGGTAGCTAGCAGGCCGTGAATGGGAAGGACAATAAGGGGACACTGGACACCCCACGGAGCCTTATCCCCTGGAAGACAGCGCTGGGTATGATAAAACCTCCCCCAGCTAACTACACCGTCAAAATCCTGTCACCCTACCAGGTGGCCTGGGCCCTCCCTTGTCACCCAAACTGTCACAACCCCCATCACCCTGGCAACCAAAACATCAAACCCTCACAAAGAAAGCTTGCAGAGGGTTATTCAGAGGGTAATAAAGGATTAAAGAGGCAGGAAATTGAGGCGAAACAGGGGGACCCAATTTCCTTAAAGACTGAGTAGCAGCCATCCTGTCTATGCTGTCTCTGAAAAGGTGGACCTGGGCAGGACTCTCGAAATTTCCCTGGGGCCCCCAATAAAATGTTAGGCTGGAGGAGCGCTGTCTCTGTCCCCCTCTCCCTTGAGGATATGCCCTTTCCCACCCCTTCTAATAAACTCATGCCTGCCACTCTGAGTAGCATGTCTGAAATCTTTCTGGCCTGATCCTTAAGAACTGGGGTGAAGAGGGGGCCTCAGTTTTGTGTCAGGCCTCTGATGTGTCACATGAAGGTTGGCACACATTCCACCTGCTTGTAAATAAAGTTTTATTGGAACACAGCCAGGTGCATTCCTTTGAGCAATGTGGAAAAATGTTTTCACACTATAGGGGCAGAGGAAGGGAGTGTAGAGGGGCTGGACAAAGACCATACGGTGTGAGGAAAGTCTAAAGTATGTACTCTCTGGCCCTTTACTGACCATGTTTACTGAACTAGCTGCCGTCCCCAAAGTGATAGGTCTAGCTATGAACAGGCCAACAATGAGACCCTCATAGAGCTCTCCTCTTAGGGGTGGGGACACTGACAATAAACAGAACAAATAAGGAAACATACATAGTACAAGGCAGGGAGGGCAATTCCAGGGACCCTCAGGCCTCAGAGTCCTTCATTCAACAGGTAATATTCTCGGTCTGTGCACTCGACCCTGGCCAACTTGTTAAATTTCACACCTCACATCCTGAGAAAAACACTAGGTATTATCCCCATTTTATAGATCCAGAAATGGAGACCCAGGAAAAAGTAAGAATGTTTGCCCGATGTCAAGCAACATGTAAGGAATTCGAACCCCAGCAGCCTAGCTCCAAATTACACACTTTTTTTTTTGTGGTGCTGGGGATCTAACCCCGGGCTAGGCAAATGCTGTACCTCTGAGCCACATCCCTACACTGTTGATCACCAGATGGGTGGTTTTGGAGCATCCTCAGCCACATTATGCAGCAGGAATTACCTTTTACTCGGAAAGCCAGGCCACACAAATGCATCCATAGCTAAAATGTTCCTTGCAGACAAAACTGCACATAAGAAAACACAAAAATTGTGTCCTTTAGGTCACCTCTGGGATTTGGCTATGGTTCAAGCATTTCCCCCGAGGATTCACAGGTGGGAAGCTGTGCTCAATGCTGATGCTGGGAAGGTGGAACCTTAGGTCACGGGGCTGCCGCCCATGGAGGACATCCATGCTGGTCTCGCAGTGAGTTAGTTGTTCTCATGCGAGGAAGTCTTTATAAAAAGGCAGGACTTAGGGGTTGGCAGTTTAGCTCAGTGGCAGAGCGCTTGCCTGGCATGCGCAAGGCCCCAAGTTCAGCCCTGAAAAAATAAATAAATAAAACTAAAAATAAAAAGGCAAGACGGACTCCTGAACTTTTCTGTCTGGCTTCCTCCATTGCCAAGTAATTGCTCCTTTCTCGATGCCATCTGTCACTCACTGTGCCATCCACCCTCATGTGATGCAGCTGAGGGGGCCATCACCAGAAGCTGAGCAAATGGGGCACACTGATCTTGGACTTTCAGCTTCCACCCCTTTTATTAGTAGTACCCAGCCTCAGGTATTCCGTGATAGCAACAGAAAATGGACCAATACATCAATGTACTCTGAGAGTTTCTTTTCTGTTTCTTTTTAATTAAAATACTTCTAGGGGTTTGCTGAATGGATTTCACCATCTTCTAATGGGTTGCTTCCTGCAGATTTTCAGATGAGAGGGTCTTAAGCTTAAGCAGACACCAGGAATTAGTCCCTTTCACTCAATTATTAATTTTTTTTTTGTACCAAGGATTGAACCCAGGGAAGCTTAACCACTGAGCTGCATCCCCAGACCTTTTTATTTTTTACTTCAAGATAGGGTCTCGCTAAGTTGCTTAGGGCCTTGCTAAGTTTCTGAGGCTGGCTTTGAACTTGCATTCCTCCTGCCTCAGCCTCCTGAGCCACTGGAATTACAGGCATGTGTCTGGTTCAATTAATTAATTTTGTCAAAAATACTTATTGAGTGTCTACTATTTGCCTGACCCCATTGTTGGTGCTGTTATAAATAAAATAGCACATTTCATTCGCACACTTACAGGACAGGTGATCTAGCAGTGAGCTGGGTGGCAAGTGGGTGGAGCTTCTCCTAGCTAGAGCAGCCAGGGATGACCTCTCTCTAGGGAGAACACCAATCTTATGGCCTGAAGATAAGGGGGTTTCCAGGATATGGCTCTTTCAGTTCTAAAACTGGGAAATCCCAGATAAAGCAGGAAGAGTTGGTCGGTCACCCTGAGCCTCCCTGAAACGGTGACATTTGCGCCACAGCTACATTAATGAGGAATACAGGAAGGCAATTTCAAATTCACAATCCCCAGGGTGGAAGGACAAGGAGTGGGTCTTGGAGGTGGCTGGACCCAAGTGAGAAGAGGAGGGCTGGGGGCGGGGCTTAGTGACTCAAGGTGACAGCTGGCCTTTCAGCTCAGACAGTGGGGAGGAGGCGCAGTCAGATCTGGAAGCCAGCGGAGGGTCTCAAGCAGGAAGGAAATGGAATCTGATTTGGGGTTTTAAAAACTCAGTTGAGGGGCTGGAGCGGTGGCTCAATGGTTAGAGCGCTTGCCTGGCATGCACAAGGACCCAGTTCCAACCCCAGCACCAGATACGTAACTAGGTGTTGCAAAAACATAAACCAGATGAAAAAATAAAATAAAAATTCTCTCTTTCTCCCTTTCTCTCTCTTAAAAAAATAAATAAAAATAAAAAATAAACTCAATTGAACCATGGCTTGGGGAAGAGAGTGTGGATAACAGAGAGGCTTCAGCCAGCTGGCCCAGCTGTCCTGGGCTAGAAAGCTTTGTGGCTTGGAGTGGCCACCTGGCAGAGGAGGTGGACGTAGGTGAGCAGGCTGGGGCAGGAGGTGCTGGTAGCTGCTTTCTGCAGTCTGTCTGCTGGATGCCCTGTTTTGGAAACACAAATTTGTCCTGATGGAGTGGGTACATTCGGCTGGCCCTGCTCATCTGAGGGTTCCATGTCCTTGGATTCAACCAACTACCCGGAGAAAATGTGTGTGGGGAAAATTTCAGAAAGTTCCCGAAGGCAGAACTTGAATTGGCCACGTAGTGAGCCCTACGCTGGACCCACGTGCACGAAGCCCGGGTGGGCGGGCCCCACTGCATCCTCCAGACATCTTGCAGGTCCTCAGTCTTCCTCCAGTGCTCCTACTTGGTGTCCTGCGCCCCGGGCCTGTGACGACTGTGGCTGTACCAAGCGTGTGCCGACTTCTTGTCCTCTTTCATCAACGGTAGCATGCGACAGCTACGTGCGTGGTGTTTGCGGTGTATAAAGCATCCCAGTCATCAGGAGGACGTGTGTACGTTCTGAGCAAACGCCGTGCCACTTTTCCAAGAAACTGGAGCATCATGGATTTCGGTATGCACAGGGGGACCTGGAAGCAATCCCCACAGAGACTTTGGAATGACTATGACCAGAAACAGTTCCACCGTCTGGCGAATTTCACCTCTGCTTACGTGCAGTTTCTCGTAGGGGAAACACTGGTTGGATACAGAAATTGCATCTGTCTGGACCAAACTGGACCAAGCAGCAAGCACCTCAAACACCTCCTCACTCCCAGGGCTCCCTGCAAACCACAGAAGTACGATGTGTGCGCATTTCTCAACCACTGAGAATGTGCGAAACTCCCCCAGAGGAAAGACAAAATAGCGAGATAAATTAGAAGACCCTCAGGCTGATGGGAGGCAACTGCGGCAGAGGGAAATCTACAGTTGCTAGAAAAGGTCTCCAGGTGTCATTCACCTTCCCACTTAAGACAGAGGAAAGAGCAGAGCACACCAAACCCAAAGTTAGCAGAAGGGAGGAAGTGAAAGAAAGCAGTAGGGAGAAATGAAATGCAGAATAGAAAGCAAATAGACTCAACGAAACTACGAGCTGGCTCTTTGAAAAGATCCACAAAGGGGGCTGGAGCGGTGGCTCAGCGGTTTCGGCGCTTGCCTGGCAAGCAGGAGGACCCGGGTTCAAACCCCAGCCCCACCAACGGCAAAAGTGTCGGAGCAATGAAAGCCATGTGAAAATTAAATAAATTGATCTGCTCTTACTTTCTCTCTCTGTCACAGTCCCTCTCTCTTAAAAAAAAAAAGGATAAGAAAAGATCAACAAAATTGACATTTAATTAGCCTGACCAGGAAATGAGAGAAAACACAAATTACTGAACTCAGGAAAGAAAGAGGAGACATCACTATCAATGAAATATAACAGAATAAAATTCTGTAGTACAGAAATAAAAAGGTTGATAAAATAATACTATAAACAATTGTCCGCCAACAAATTAGATACCCTAAATGACACCAAATGACCAACAAATCACATACACGAAATGGACAAATTCCTTAAAAGTTACCAACTCCCAAAACCAACAAAAGAAGAAGTCTAAGTAGATCTATAACAATCAAGATATTGAAAGTAGTCCTAAGACGTAGACGAGGAGGGAGCCTCCAACACCTCCCGATTCATTTTAGTAAGCTGGTATTATCCACCCAGAAAACCACACAAAGACATGGAGAGAAAACCTCAGACTGATGGCCCGTGTGATCACAGAGGTGGGGACGTTCAGTGACGCTCCACAAGCCCAATCCAAGCATAGACGAGATCAGACACCGCGGCCACGTGGGGCTTATCATGGGATGTAGGTCTTATTGGTTCAGGGTTTTTTTAAAAAATTAATCTTTTTTTTTTTTAATAGAGAGAAGGACAGTGAGAAAGAAAGAGAATCAATTTTATTTAGTTTTTCATGTGGCCTTCGTTGCTCTGATACTTCATTGTGCACGTGGTACTGGGGTTGGAACCCCTGTCTTTGTGCATGCCAGGCAGGCGCTGTAACCACTGAGCACCAGCCCCGGTTCAGTGTTTTTAAAAATCATCATTTTAGTAGACTACAGGGCAAAAACCAGGTGATCATTTCAATGATCAGAAAAAGCATTTGACAACATCCAACTGTGCTTCACGACAAAATCACTCAGCAAGCTGAAGAGAACGTGTTCAACCTGATGAAGGCAGCTACAAAATCCCACGGGTGACATCACGTCTTATGGTACAAAAGTGGATGTGTTCCTCTGGCATCAGGATGGCCACTCTCCACTTCTATGTGACGTTTTACTGAAAAATCTGTCCAGAGCAATTAGGCAAAGAAAAGAAATAAAAGACAACCAGACTGGAAAGGAAGAAATAAAACTGATTGGATTTGTAGATTATTTGATCTTGTACGTGGAAAATCCTAAGAAGTACACTTAAAAGCCAGTGGAATTGGGGTTGGAGTGGGGTCTCAGCAGTCAGAGTGCTTGCGTGGCACACAAAGACCCGGGTTCGAACCCCAGTACCACGTACACAACCAAGAGTTGGAGAAACAACTCTTAGGAAAAATAGGTAAAATCGATTCTCTTGTTCTTTCTCTCCTTCTCTCTTAAAAAAATATTTAAAAAGCTAGCAGAATTAATACACAAGTTCAGCAAGTTTACAGAATAAAAAAATCAATATAAAAACAATTATATTTTTATACACCAGCAATGAAAAATACAAAAACAAGAAAACATCAACATCGACATAAATAAAACAATTAGGAGTAAACTTCATAAAATAAACACAAGTCTTGCGCTGGAGCGGTGGCTCAGCGATTGCAGAGCTTGCCTGGCATATGCGAGGACCCAGGTTCAAAACCCCAGCACCACATATACAACTAAATGTCAGAGCAATGAAAGCCAGATGAAAAACTAAATAAAGTTTCTTCTCTCTCTTTCTCACTGTCCCTCTCTCTTTACAAAAAAAAGTCTTGAATATTAAAGCATCATTGAAATGAATTAAAGAATACTCAGATTAGTGGAAGACTCCCCATGTTCATGAACCAGTGGCCTTGAGTGTATTAAGATGGCAACGGGCCCTGAATTGATCTTTAGACTCAATGTAATCTCTATCAAAATTCAGTTGGAATTAATAAACCAGTTCTCAACTTCATATAAAAATAAAAGGGGGCTGGAGCAGTGGCTCAGGGATTACAATGCTTGCCTGGCATGCATGAGGATGTGGGTTCAAACCCCAGCACCACGTACACAACAAAGCATCAGAGCAATGAAAGCCACATGAAAAACTATATCTCACTGTCCCTCTCTCTCTTAAGAAAAAAAAAAATAGAAGCTGAGAATAGCTTAAACATTCTCAAAAAAGATCAAAATTGGAGGACTCACACTTTTGTGTTTTCAAACTTACAGCATAAGGTTAGACGTATAGATAACAGGGACAGCTTTAAACTCCAGATATAAAACCTTACATGTAGAGTCAGTGGATTTATGACGAGGTATCAGGATCTTTCAACAAAGGTGCTAGGACAATTGGGTATTCACAAGCAGAATGTGAAGTTGGAACCCTTCCTCACACCATAAACCAAAATTAACTTAAAATAGATCGTGGAACTAAAGGTAAGAGCTAAAACTCTACAGAAAAAATAGAGGGCTCCATCCTCACCATCGTGGTTTGGCAATAGTTTCTTACAAAAAGCACAGGTGAAAAAGATAAACCGGGCATTATCAAAATTAAAAAATTCTCCTTCAAAGAACACCTTCAAGAAAACAGAAAGACAACTCGCAAAGTGGGAAAATACTCGCAAATCATAAATATTATACAGGACTTGGAGGTAAAATATATAAAGAGTTCGTACAGCTCAACAATAGAAAAATGAACAAAAATATCTGAATAGACATTTCTTCAATGACAATAAACAAATGAGCAATACGCACATCAGAAATGCTCAGGACTGTCAGCCGTCAGGATAACATGAATCCAAACGACCGAGGACCCCTCTCCATCCTCCAAGACGGCCAGAATAAAAAAGACAGATGAGAGCAGGTTCCAGTGGGGACGTGGAGCAGGAGGAGCCCTCATCTGATGCCAGTGGACGGATAGAACGCTGCAGCCCCGTTGGAGAACGCTCGCAGATCGTGAGCGTTAAGCACGGAGTCACCACAAGGCCCAGCAATTCGCTCCTCCGTGCGTGCTGAGAGAATGAAGGCAAGCGTCCACGCAAAAACCTAGGTGGTTGCAGTGGCTTCATTCACAAAAGACAAAGAGCAGAAACAGTTCAAACGCCCCCCAACCGGTGAACAGATGCATTCACAATGCATCCATCTGCCAAAAGCAAGAAATCAAACTCGGATGCGCAAGGACTCACCTTCGGATACAAGCTCGCTGCCCCCTGCCTTCACAAAGGGTCACATACAGGACCTGGAGCGGTGGCTCGGCGGTTGGAGCGCTTGCCTGGCACGCACGAGGGCCTGGGTTCAAACCCCAGCACCACGTACACAACCGAGCATCAGAGCAACAAAGTCCGGACATCTCTCTCTGTCTCCCTCTCTCTTTAAAACAAAAACAGAAGGCGAACAAACAAGAAGCAAAGGGTCACACACCGCGTGAGTGCATCGGGATGAGACGTCAGCCGTCCCCTCCACGGATGCAGAAGTGGCCGTGGAGGACGGGCCTGGGGAGCAACTGCTAACGCACGTGGGTCCTCATTCGGGGAGCGATGGAGGTTCTGTTCAGCTGACTGCGGCGACGGTCGCACCAATCTGTAGACGTGCGAAAATCCACTGAATTATATGGTTTAATGGCTGAATTCCACGATATGTGGAATATATCCAAATAAAGCTGTCACTTGGGAAACTCGCCCACAGGGCGGCCGCAGCCTGCTTGGTGCAGCAGTTTTCTGGGTGGATGATACCAGCTTCCTAGAATGAGTCGGGAGGTGTTGGAGACTCCCTCCTGTAGCATGTGGAAGCCTGCAGTTCGATCCCCAGCACAAGAAAAAAGGAAATGAGAACCGAACTACAATTTTCTTGCCCTATTTTGATGGGCTGCCCGCTCACCAACAGACTCTAGGGGCATTGTGACTCTGGCCCACGCTAGGCCACCGGCAGAGCCCTCAGGGCTCCGTCCTTGTGACGGCTGAACGCTCCCCTTGTCATGGACCTCGCCTTGCAGATGCACTCAGCCGACATCCATGTCGTCGCCACCTTGGGCTCCTGTCAATGCTGCTGCTGCGAACACCGGTGTCCCCTAAGGGGCTCTTCCAGACCCAGCTGTGAAGACTCACGTCGCCCCCACCCCTGAAGGCTTGCTGGGCAGAAAATGGCAGAAGTGTGGAAGGAGGCGGGTGCAAGGTGTGTGGCCTTGCACATGAGGGGTGAGAGCCCTTCACGATCCCTCCACGGCTGCTGGTTACCATTCTTCACCGCACGTTGCACGAGAGCCGGAGGAAACAGGCGTGAGTTTCCTCAGGAAACTTCCACCTGGGCTCACACTCTGGTCACGGTGAGCTCCCCAGTACCCTTCCCTGGCCCAAGCAAAATCCATGACACAGGACACCCAGGCAGATGGGGAGAAGAGGTTCTCAGCCCCTGAAGGGAAGGAGGAAAATCCTGCTCATGGAGTTGGCTCCTGCCCTCTCCAAAGAGAAAGCTTTGCCCACCTAACAGAGGTGCTAGAACCACACCGGAGGACCATCTCTGAAGGACCTTGTTGGGCAGAGCTGGGAGAGCAAATGGCAGAGCCAAAATCTGCAGCAGAAGAAACTGCAGAGTGGAGTTGGGTAATGGAGGAGGGAGGGGATCTACGGAAGGCGACATCTTCCTTGCCTTGTCCTCTCACCTGAGGCTCCCGGGCAGGTGGCACCAAGGAGGTCATCTTGGGCTGGCCAACTCACCCAGTTTCCTCGGTACTTTCCCACTTTGAAAACTGAAGGTCCTAGTTCCTCAAAAACTTAAATATGTAATCACCATCAGATCCAGCAGTTCCCCTCCTGGGACCTGCCAAAGGAATTGAAAACGCGTCCCCACAAAAACTTGCCCAGGAATGTGCATAACTGTGAGTCATAATAGCCCAGAACCAGCAGTAACCCCAACACCTGCCCCAGACGAAGGGACACCTCGTAATCTATCAGAACAATGAAATATTATTTGGCCAGTAAAAGGTCTGCATCTTAGCTGTGACCCGTCATGTGAGGCCAGGTGTGGACTTAGCTGTTTGCGGAGTCATGTTGGAACTCGAGGAGCATTGGATTTTGGAGCCATTTAGAGTTTGAGATAAAGCACGCTCGATGTGTTCTATCTTTTCACATCAATATCCTCACATCTGTTGAGTGGCTACTGTATGCCAGGTAATTCTCTCATCACTGTGCCGACACAAATCCATTTAATCTGCGTGAAAATTCTGGCACCGTTGGTCCCGTCTGGCCTGTAAGGGCACTGGCTTGTTCCTCCTCTACCCGTCTCTAACCAACCACCCTCAAGACAACGAAGCTCATCTCCCACAGTTTCCGTGGGTCAGGAGTCTCGGAACAGCTTAGCTGGGTGGTTGTGTCTCAAGGTCTCCCACGAGGTCATGGCCAAGTTCCTAGCTGGGTTTGTGTTCTCGTCCAAAGGCTGGGCTGGGGGCTGCAGCGGTGGTGCTCAGTGGTCACAGTGCTTGCCTGGCATGCGTGAGTACATGAGTTCAAACCCAGCACCACCTGCACAACGAAGTGTCGGAGCAACAAAAGCCACATGAAAAACTGAATGAAATTGATTCTTTCTCTTTGTCTCACTGTCCCTCTCTCTTAAAAAAAAGGTGGGTGGGGGCTAGGCTGAAAATGGATTTGCCTTTTCTTTCTTCCTCCTCCTCCTTTTCTTTCTTCCTTTCTAAAATTGTGCTAAGAACACCTAAGATGAGATTCACTCTGTTTTAAGAAAGTTTTAAATGCGCAATGAAATAGTTGCCCCAGATGTCAAAATCTGTGGACGCCTCAGTCCTTCATTGAAAACGGCACGTGCTTGCAGAGAACCTGCGCGGGACCTTGTGGACTTTGTCACCTCTAGATGATTTCTGCAGCCTAATGCAACGCGCAAGCTCTGTGCACACCTGTGTGCGGGGCGGCCTAGGGAATAAGGACAAGAAGAGAGTACGCGCAAGCTAAGTACAGGCGAGGTTCTCTAAAGATCCTTCTCCACCACGACCAGCTGGGTCTGCAGGGGCAAAACCCAGAGATGTGGGAAGTGGCACTGTGAGTGCCAGGCACAAGGTTGAGGCAACCTCTAGAACACAGCCGTCCCTGTGGAGCAGGCTAGGCTTCGCTTTTCAGCCCAGTCATGGGTGCCGGGAAGCCTTCCGCCCCGGAGAGCTCCTGGCTGGGGACCTCAGCTCCCTGCTCCGTAGGCTTTTCAGCAAGCTGTGTCTACCCGCGTCCTTGGGAGCTGGCAGCTGGCTTCCCCTGTGCACCTGAGACGGACGCCACGGTCTTTTTATGACCTCCTCTTAGTAGTGACAGCCTCGCCTTTCTGGCTTCCCAGCTGGAAGTGGGTCAGCAGGTCCACTGGGTCCTTAAAGATGTGACTAGGATCAAGTGGGGATCCTGGGGCATCCTGGAGGCTCCTGGCACACTGGTGCTGAGGGTTGGTGCTGCGGAGGAAATGCGCTACAGGAACCCTCATCTCCCACCAGCTCTAACCCCCGCCATCTAGAAGCTTCCTTCAGAAGCACTGCTCCAAGCGCAGAAATCCCTTTGTCCCGCTGCTTCTTCCAAGTTTACCATCCTTGCTCTAAGTTGTGTAAGTGTGTACTGTTTGGGCCCTGACTTTGGATACCCTCTGACTTGGGAAGGTCCTCGTGGGCATGAGAAGCTAATGAAATGCACGTCCTGAGTGCGTTTGGCTCCTGAGCCCCAACAAAGACCCCACTTAGGATCTAAGATAGATGATGTGCACCCCTTCTACACTAACAAATTACAAGTCTGGGGTCGGAATGCAGGCAGCCTGGCTCTGACCCCCACGTGCTGAACTCCACCCTGTGTCTACTGTCCTACATCTCCCTGATGTGGTTGCAGTCTTTTTGGGGGGACTGTGATTACTAGGGATTGAACGCAAGGGTATTTGAGCACTTAGCCACATTCCCAGCCATTGCTTATATTTTCAGACATGGTCTCGCTAAATTGCTAAGGCTGGCCTCAAACTTTTGATCCTCCTGCCTCAGCCTCCTGAGTTGCTGGGATTACAGGCACCACCATGACCAGTTCCCATGAGCTTTTCAACTCACTCCCATATGCAGAGGATATTTCTGGAAAAATCATAAATATAAGCTAAGACTATCCATCCCCGTAAGGGGTGTGCTTGGCTGTATATTGAAGGTCCTTTTGCACTGTGGAATGTGGCTGTCCGTCTGTCCGTCTCTGCGTGTGTTCACCAAGCACAAACGTTACTTTTCCAATCAATTTATTATTGCTGGAAAACTCCAAAGTCATGGTAAAATGAAAGATCCCCCCGCTAAAATAGAAAATAAAAATTGAACAAAAACTGTTAACGTTTATAAGGGAAAGAGTGAGGTGATGGAGCGCTAGGCCCACTGGACAGAGACTAAGGAGCAGACCGGTAAGGAACCGCGTCTCCTGGGGGACATTTGCCCTTTGTGGTCGTTGAAACTTCTTTCTCCCCAGGCAGGCTTCTTCCTAATTGCCTGTTTTTATTTCACTAATGACTGTTAATTAACCAGAGCTGGTAGGACTTTACAAGCCGGCTATGCACAGAGGGGCGGTTCAGAGCGCCTGAGTTGGCTCAGACCTGCGTGTGAGCATCTGATCCTCTTAAGACGGGGATAAAAGGACAATTTCCATAACGACGGGGCTTCTGAATAGTGGATTTTGCGTGCAAAGCACCTGAGTGCCTGAGAGGTCTTTTATTTTCCCTCGGCTTTCATTTCCATAGCAAGCTGTCCTGACCCCAGCAGCCTTCAAAGCGGAGGCTGAATGTACACCAAATGCATTGGGGAAAACCGCCACGCACACATTGTGTCAGCCAAATGTGTCATTAAACACTTCCAGGCAACCGGGGAGCTGGGGAACAGAATGGCTGGGCTTGGGTTCCATGCCGAGCGCAAAAGAAACGAAGGGAAGGAGAGGGAAAGAGAGAGAATGAAGAGAAAGAGAGAGAAAGAGAGGAAGGTGGGAAGGATGCAGGCTTAAAGGAAAAGCGATTCAGGAGCAGAAGCCCTCCAGCTTCCAGACCCTGGCAGTCTGCCGGGTGCAGGGTCAAGGCCACTGGGATGTACCCTCCGTTCCCTGGGGTCCCTCGCACCCCTGGGGCACGCTCCCATGGACGGATGGCTTCGGGAGTGTCCCAGAGAGCTTGAGGTCTGCCTTTGTCCATTTTCAGTTTCTGTCACAAAACACCTGAGGCCAGGTTGTTTATAAAGAGCGGTAGGTTACTTGGCCCACAGTTGTGGAGGCTGAGATGTCTGAGAGCCTGGCATTGCCATGTGCTCAGCACCTGCTGGCCTTCTAGCTGCGGATAGCATCACCCTGGAGGAGGCTAAGTGCTCACTCCTCCTTCTTCATTTTTTTCTTTTTCTTTTTCTTTTTGGTACTGGGGATTGAACCCAGGGGCCACATCCCCAGCCCATTGTATTTTTTTTTTTTTTTGAGGCAGGATCTTGCTAAGTTACTCAGGGCCTCGCTAAATTTCTGAGGCTGGCCTCAAACTTGCAATCCTCTTGCCTCGGCCTCCTGAGCCTCTGGGATTACAGGCATAAGCCACCATTCCTGGCTGTCTTCTCATAAAGCCCCCAGCAGCACCATGGGGGCCCACCCTCATGACCCCATCTGGTCCTCATTACCTTCTGAAAGTCCCACTCCCAAATGCCAGGATGGCACGTGTAACAACCTCAGCTCAGTTGTGCCAGGGCAGGGGGACTGGTAGCTGAGAGGCCAGATGGGAGGTAAGACCTAAGGTTCATGAGGCAATGCCTCGTGGGGAAGGCCCCGTGGGGACACCTGTCCAGGGCTGGCTCCTGGACAAGCACTTCCCCCTCCGCAGTGCTTGGTCTGCGTTTGTCTCCACGGGCAGAGGGGTGTATGAGGTGGGAGACATTAGCCTGCTCAGCTTCCCCTTCTTTGTATGACCGGCATCTACGGAGCAGCCGTCCTGGCTCGCGTGCAAGACAGCAGTCCCCATAGCTGACCGCTGGCCCTGTTTGCAGTATCCCTGAGAAAGACAGAGCCAGCGACCCTCAACGCAGGACTGGTCTGGACCTCTGATCCAGCCCCTCTGCCTGTTCTCCTAACTGGCTGGGTCCAGGATGGGTAAGGGGCATCTCAGGGACCCAGTGTGTGACTTCGTGGCTTTGGGGACGAAGTTTGTAACACATGGCTACTTGGGGAACACATTCAAGCCACAGCAGGGTCCGACTCTCCCTTCCCAGAGAGGTGACAGGTAGGATACACGGGTGACCCCACTAGCAGGTGAGTGGCTCCTTCCCATGTCCAGGTGGGCACCTGGAGTCTTCCCCAGAGCTGCCCTTGAGTGGGTTCGTTTGGGCCTGACCTTGGGCAGGGGTCTGCTGGTGTCGCTGAACTGGGGTGGGTGGATTTTGCCTAACGAGGGTTTCTTTTCCAGCAGTCGCCTGCCCTTTGCGGTCTGTTCCTGTGGTCCGTCCTTTCTCAATTCTGATGTAATCTGTAGCCTGGGATAGATCCCTGCGCTCCTTGAGGAGGTGTCTTCAACCACCCAGCGGTGGCAGTTCACGGAAGGAGGGCTGGGAGTGACCGGCTAGTGACTGTCCACACTAGGCGCTTCCCTGGGGCCACTAAAGCCCAAATTGAGTATGTTAGCTTTTCATGTGGGACCTGGTGACAGAACCTCCTGGAGGACGAAGTTTACTGTGGACTCACAGTTTCAGAGCTTCAGTCTGTGAATGGCTGACTCCCATGCCGGGCCGTAGCAGGAGGGAGCGGCAGAGGAAAGCTGGGACTTCCAGGACACGGAGCACACCAGCCCGGGGTCAGCAGCCCGGGCCACACTGGCCCATCGAGTGGCCCGGGCTGCTGATGAGGTTGTAGGCTGCACCTCTGCCCATTCCTCCCCAGCACAGGAGGTGCTGGGACATCGAGGGGCTCTAGTGGCGTGCAGTTGCTGCCTTGGTTGCACAAGCTCCCGGACACCAGAGGAGAGCACGTGTGCCGACAGCAGCCTTCCTCAGGCGCCCCTCTGAGGATGGACGCTGGCGCTGGCGGGAGGCAAGGAATCAAGCAGGCAGGGAGGGAGAGCTGTAGGTGCCCCCAGGGAAGCTTGGTGGCTGGGCTGCACCTCCCAGTTGTCCTGAGCTGGGCACAGGGGCAGGACGTCATCCCCCTGGAGGGGCATGGCAGCTGGGCTGAGAGGTGTGATTCAGGAGACGCTGGACCAAAGGGATGGACTGCCAAGGTCTGTTTCCAACAACACCCCCAGAAGCCAAGAGCGAGTGCCCCACACCTGGAAATACCCGTGGACAGTGGCAGCGGCCCCTCGTCCTTGCTGAGCCAACTGGCATTGTCCACTGACAGGTGTTTCCTAAGGGAGTCTGCTTGTCTGTAGGGAGAGAGTCTGCGTGTGCACGTGAGTGCACGCGCCTGTTGAGTGTCATAGTTAATGTGTGGGCAACGGTGTGTGTGTGTGAGCGTGTGCATGTGAGTGCATGCGCCTGTGTGTCATAGTTAATGTGCATGTGACAGTGTGTGTGTGAGCGTGTGCACGTGAGTGCATGCACCTGTGTCATAGTTAATGTGCGTGCGATGGTGTGTGTGAGCATGTGCAAGAGAGTGCATGCACCTGTGTGTCATAGTTAATGTGCGTGCGATGGTGTGTGTGAGCATGTGCAAGAGAGTGCATGCACCTGTGTGTCATAGTTAATGTGCGTGCGATGGGATGTGTGAGCGTGTGCACGTGAGTGCATGCGCCTGTGTGTCATAGTTAATGTGCGTGAGATGGTGTGTGTGTGAGCATGTGCATGTGAGTGCACGTGCCTGTGAGTGTGTCTTAGTTAATGTGCGTGAGATGGTGTGTGTGTGAGCGTGTGCATGTGAGTGCACGTGCCTGTGAGTGTTGTCTTAGTTTGTGTGCAATGGTGTGTGTGTGTGCCTGAGTGTGTCATAGCTTGTGTGTGTGCGATGGTGTGTGTGTGAGCGTGTTCCTGTTAGTGTGTCACGGTTTGCATGTGCCATTGTGTTGAGCATGAGCGTGATAATGTGCGCACGTGTTCGTGTGTGCGTGTGATTGCACACGTGGCTGCATGTCTGTGAGCACATGAGGTAGCTGTGATTGTGTGATGACTGCGTGTGAGCTATGCGCCTGTGCGTGTGTATGGGGCGTGAGCGATGCAGAGTGGCTGTCATGCATGCGTGCGTGACGCTGCGTGAGGCAGGCGGAAGCGCGTGCGTGAGCGCGTGAATGATGAGTGAGACGCGAGCGGCCCCGCGCAGAAGCCTCTGGTGGGGGGAGGGGTGGAAGCACCAGCAGTGACGTCACAAGCGTGGCTGGGGTGGAAGGTTCCAGAAGGTTGAATGGGGAGGGAAACTGCCCCTCTTCCGGGCTCCCACCACCACCATCTCCCCGGCCGGACCGAGGGCGGGACAGGGACAGCACATGCCTGGGCTTCCCGGAGGGAGCCCCTACTCAGCGTCTTCGCAGGAGTCAGCGGAGCGGCCCCACGTCTCCGCTCCCAGCACCCTCCAGTCCTGGCCGGAGCCGAGCCTGCTGAAGAGCGGCCCTTGGTAGGGGCCACGGCCAGCGCTGTGCTGCGGGGAGCCGAGCGCTGCCCTCGCTGGTGCCTTGCAGCTTTAGCCGGAGTCCACCTCCTGCTGGCTCCGGGGGCTTCCTCCTGCCCAAAGACACAGCTGTCCTCTGCAGCTGTTGTTCCAGCTCTGTGCATGGAAAAGACTCAGGTCTTGCTTGTCCTGTGCTGGTCACATGCCCTGAGTCTCATCCCAGGTGTCCCCAAGTGGGCCTGGGCTCTACTCCCTGGTGGGCACCGTCATTCCTGGGTGGAGGAAGGCGACCCAGCACCCCTGGCCTCCCTCTGGTCCACATACTGCCAAGTGTCGTCCAGGGGCACAGACTTGTCCCCGGTGAGAGGGTCAGGCCTACCAAATCGCTATCTTTAGGTGAGGATCCGTTGGGTTGACGCTGATTGAGGCTGTGTGCCAGGCCTGGGTCAGGTGTTGAGGGGGTCACAGCCACGGGATGGCCAACACACTCGTGGATTTGCAAAGCGGTCCTTGTGCCATGAGGGAAAGGCAAGGCTGGGGAGGGGCAAGGACCAGTTCACTGCAGGGCAACAGGGGACGCCCCAGCCCAGCGCCCACACACTCACTTCCTGTCACTGGCATCCCACACTGTGCAGCCAGCCTCACGTGTCTGGGTCCCATTGAGCACGAAGTCCTCAAGGTCCACCCATGCTGCAGTGTCACCTGCTCCTGCTCGTGCCTGAGTGAGGCTCCTGTGTTGGGATGGCACCGCCCAGGTTCCTTTTATCCATCGCCCTTGATGGACGTGTGGGCTGCTGAACCCTTTGTGGAGCACACTGCGCTGATGTGGGGGGGGGGGGCGTGGGCGTGCGTTCCTGCTGTTACACACAGCCGGGGGCTTCCTGCCCCGGGGGTCCGTGACCCTCGCCATCACCCGCTCTGATTGGATGTCGCGCTTCAGTCCGAGCAGCAGTGCACGCCCCTGGTAAGTGGGTGGGCTTCCTGTCTGCTGAGCCGCTCCTCTTCCGCGCATCAGTTACCTGGGGTGGACCGGGCAGGCTGGTTCCCGCAGATGAGGGACTTCTGTTCCTATCTGTGACTCCACGTGAACAGGAGCTTCCTGCGCGCCCCTCCCGTGCCCCAGCCCAGCCTCTCATGGTGCCTAGTACTCTTACATCCAATTATCTTAAGATTTCCATCGAAGATCTCACTTTTGGAGCTGTGCGATTTGGGCACATCGTACACTTTTCACATATGATTTGTAGCGTAGAGTCTGTGGGGCCACATGGTGGATTAGCCAACTGTGGGTAGAAACATGCAGAGAAAGCTGTCTGTACTGAACGGGCTCAGGGTTTTTCTTACTGTTATTTCCTAAGCAATAGTATGACAACCACATGCGTAGTATGTATGCTGCACTAGGTATTCTAAGTCATCTAGAGGTGGTTTGAAGTCTGCAGGAGGACTGTGGAGGTTCTATGCCATATAAGGGACTTGAGCACCTGCCGATTTGGGTGTCAGCGAGGTCCTGGTTAATCCCTGTTAGACCCCAAGGGACACCTGTAATTCCTTTTCCTCTCCTGTCTCCCTTCCTTCCTTCCCTTCCTTACTCCTTCTCTCCCTCCCTTCTTTCCTTTCTTCTCTCCTTCCTTCCTCCCTCCCTCCCTTCCTTCCCTTCCTTCCCTTCCTTCTTTCCTTCTCCTTCCTTCCTCCCTCCCTCCCTTCTCCTCCCTTCCTTCCCTCCTTCCTTCCTCCCTCCCTTCCTTCCTTTCTTCTTTCCTTCCTTCTCCTCTCTTCCTTCCCTCCCTCCTTTCTTTCCTTCCTCCCTTTCCTTCTCTTCCCTCCCTTCCTTCCCTCTCTTCTTTCCTCCCTCCCTCCCTCCCTTCTCCTCCCTTCCTTCCCTCCTTCCTTCCTCCCTCCCTTTCTTCTTTCCTTCCTTGTCCTTCTTTCTTTCTCCTCCCTCCTTGCCCCTCTTCTCCTTCCTTCCTTCTCCTCCCTCCCTCCCTGTCTTTCTGGTGTGTGCTTCTCTGGGTTTTGATGAACACATAGTTTGCTTAGCCAGCTCAGGATACAGTGTACTTCCACCGCCCCACCTAGTCCCCTCTTGCTCCGCCATCACCGTCAACCACTCTCTCCATCTTCTAGGCCACAGCAATGCTGATTTGCTCTCTGTTGGCATCGTTTTGTTTTTTCAGAAGTCAGTAGCATGTCGTCCTATTTAAGATGGGTTGGGTTTGGGGTCGTGGGGTCTGGGTGGAGTCCTTGAGTCTGGCTTCCTTCCTGCACCACCAGGCCCCTGAGGCGCCTTCAGGTTGTCTGTGCCAAGGCAGAGTTCATCCCTTTGGTGCTGTGATGCTGTGCCCTGGCTGCATGCTCAGTGAGGCTGTTTTCAGTTTGGGTCACCAAGAATCCTTTGGGATGGGCTGAACACCCTGTGACCTCAGTCTGCTTGCTACCAGTGTCTTCCAGAGAGAGAGCGATTTGACCACGCTGCGTGAGAGCGCTGCTTCTCCCACGTCCTCGCAGAGATAGGTGCTTTCACCCTTTTTGACGTGATTTAATCTGATAGGTGAAAACCGCGCTGTCCTCTTTTCTATTGCTTTTCTCTTAACAGAGATTTGAGCACACTTTCCCATTTTTAAAAGCTGTTTTAAATTTGCTTTAGAATCATCTATGTCTTTTGCACACTTTCTCATTGGGTTGTTGTCCTTGTTGTTTTATCAGAGCTCTTTACATCTGAAGGAAATCAAACCTTCATCTATTACATATTGTGCCCATATTTTTTCCTGGTTTATTCTTGACCTTTAGATTATGTTGATGGCATTTTCTGCCTCTTAGAAAAGTTTACGACTCTTGTAGGAAGAATTACCCTGCTTTCTTTCACTTGGGGCTTGCATGTTATACAGTGAGCAGCCCTCCGTCTCTACAGATTCCACATCCCCACGCTCAACCAATCTAAACTGAAAACACTTTGTAAAAATCACACATGTGTTGGACACTTGTATTTTTCTTGTTATTGTGACCTGAGCAATACAGTACAGGGATTATTTGCATAGCATTTACATCGTATCAGGCGTTGTAAACCGTGTAGAGATGATTTAAAGTCCGGTGGGCTGTGTGTAGGTCTATGCTACGCTATGCAGTTTTACACAAGGAACTCAAGACACATTTGAGACATCCCGGGGGTCCCCTCTGGGTCCTAAGGGACAGCTATCTTTCAGGCAAGTTGGCTAGAAGCAGATAAGTGGTCCTGTGAGATTTCCTCACCCTCGACAGCGGTCCTCACCCACAGGCTGCGTGTAGACCTAGCTCTCGTGTTCTAACCATGGAAGAGTCTCTTCCAGACACTCACAGGTGGCATACCCTGTGACCTTGGCAGATTCTCTGTTACCTGGCATGCTGACCCCTCTCCTCCCTCCCAGGCTCCGGATGGGCATGACTAGTGGACCCCACGATTCCGGGCAGACGTGTCCATGGATGGGAGAGGCCCCGCTGCCAGTGTTGCTAAGTTCCCCTCTTTTTTGCCTTGTAGTGCTACGAAGAATGTTCCCTGTGACCCTGGAAGGGCGGAGACTCCAGCATCTCCAGGGAAGGAGAGTAAGGACATGAGTAAACTGGAAGGTATGCTGCTCCAGGGAAGGGGACCCTGATTCCACAACAGGACCAGCTGCTCTGCCCGGGGGCCATTTCCTCTCCACTAGAATATGGAGGAGCCTGTGCCAGTGGAGGCTGAAAGCAGCTGGGCCAGCTTCGCCTGGCACACGGAGTCCGCCGACCTCGGCCTTCACTCTTGTGAAGCCTTTGCGTTTCTGCTCCCCTGGTGTTGGTACAGCTCCTCCCTGTGGGTCCGGTGCCCAGGAACTCTCCAGAATCGCAGTGGTCTGATGTCATTACTTGGGACCCAGCACTGAACTGCAGGGGCATCGGGTGACCTGCCCCTTCTAAAGGAGTGACAAACAGTAACAATCTGCAAAGCCTTGCGCTGGTCACTGCGTTCACTTCCAAGTGACACAGAGCCGGTGGCTCAAGCAGTTCAGGAGGCCAGGCGAGGTTCTGGCGGTGCTGAGGGAGACCCTGCTGCAGAGTGCAGGTCCCCTTGCTGCCCTCTGGCTTGCCTGGCTGCTCCATGCTGAGCTCAGATGGGGGATCCATAACAAACAGGTTGGTTAGTGGCTCTGGAGCTGGGAAGTCCAACATCAGCCTGGCACGTGGCCAGGGCCTTATCCCGCATGGCAGAGGGCGCCCGGGGGCGGGCATGAGCACAGCGAGTGGGCTCGGGCAGAACAACCCTCACGTGGGTCACTGAACAGTCCTGCAAGGGCAAGGCCGCCCGCTGCTGCTGGAACCAAGCCAGGACAAGGCACCCTCCCTCTCACCTCCCCACACTGCCACCAAGACAGCACGGTTCACGGTGGCTTCAAACCGCAGCGCGGAGCCCTCTTCTCTGTGTGCACCTTTCTGGGTCCTTTCCCCTTTGTCGCATTTAGGTGTCACCCTAAATCCAGGATGATTCCACCTTGGGACTCCCAGCCCAGTCCACCTGCAAAGCCCATACTTCCAAACCAGGCTGCAGACGCCCCCAAACTCCACGTCTGCAAACATGCACTTGTTTCCTGTCCCGGCTGCGTTTGCAAGGGGACGGGTGCTCCCTTTGACCCATGCTTCCTCCCCGTTTTATAGCAGAACAGAGTAGAATGAACCCAGAGTGACATCACCCATGACTTGTTGCATGTCACTGGCTAAAACGCGTGTAGTCACCGCCCGTCAACTTACCTTTCAAAAAATATCTAGGTAATACAGGTTGAGCTTCCCTAATCTGAAAAGCCAAAATCCATGTGCTCCAAGATCCAAACCTTCTGAGCACCAACACAACACCCCAGGTGGAAGATCCCACGCCCGACCTCGCGGGATGGGTGGCTGTGGAAATGCAGACTCACCAAAAACCTGGTACAAAAAGACCTTTGGCCTATGTGCGTACGTGCACAGAAAACACACAGGAACTTTTTGTTTGGACTTGGGTCCCCTCCCCAAGATATCCCGCTAAGTATACGCAAATATTCAAAACTCCGGAAAAAAAAATCCAAACTTTGTAAACATTTCTGGTCCGAATCAGATAAGGAATACTCACCTGTAATGTGGAACTAGAGTTAATAATTCATATGCAAGGATATTTAAGAACGAGTGGACAGGGATGGTCCCTAATTTAAAAAGCACCAAAAACTCAGATGGAGCCAGAGATGGGGGCGGGGCGTGTGGGTAGACGGTGGGAGAAGGCAGACTCAGCCAAACGCCCCAGCAGGAGCGGGGAGGTGGTGGGCAAGAAGGTGCTTGCACGATGGTTCTTTCAACTTTCTTATATGCTTGAAAATATCGTCAAACTTTGTTGAAAGGGGCTGCAGAATGGTCAAGAAATGAGAGCTGCACTAGAGCCACTCTGACCACTGCATCTTCGTCCAAGGAGGGGTGACGATCGCACCATAGCTCCAAAGGTGCTCAGCTAACGGAGCCCCCGCTGTGACTGTTCGCAGCTCCCCTCAGGATGTGGACCACCTACCGGGATGGCGAAGTCCTCCTCAGGCTGTCCAAACACGGGCCAGGCCACGAGACCCCGATGACCATCCCTCAGCTGTTCCAAGAGTCCGTCAACCGATTCGGCGCTTACCCAGCCCTCTCTTCAAAGAATGGCAAAAAATGGGAAACACTGAACTTCTACCAGTACCACCAGGATTGTCGGAGAGCCGCCAGAGCCCTGATCAAGGTGAGCGGGCCACTGCTCGCGGTGTGGTACAAAATGCACAAGGCTCCTAAAGATGCACAAGTTAACCGACAAAACTGCCCCCTCCAGTCCTGGACCCTCAGCCACCCGGCTCCCCCGTGAAGGAAGCCACCATCAGCATTTTCTGCATGTCCCTTTGGGGACAAGTTTCATGTATGTGCGTTTTCACACACATCGTGTCATCCACACCCATGGTTCTGAATCTTGCTTTTGTCCATTAATATAGCGTGTCTGTGTATTAGTCAGTCACCGCTGCATAACAAATTGCCCATGGTGACTTAACATGGCAGATACTTATTACTCCTAGGATGCCGGTGGCAGCTTTGCTGGTGGCTCTGGACCAGGGTCTCTCACGAGGCTGCTGTCCAGGCTTATTTATATGGTACTGGAAACAAAGAGGGGTCTCCCTCAAAGATCGTCCAGTTCACCAACAAGTTTCCTGGCTCATTATCAGCCACATTCAAAATAGGCCTTCTCCTTTAGATGTGCAGCATTATATGACATCACTCTCCTGTGTACTTTAGTTATTAGGAAGAAAAGTAAGTTCACACCTCTCTGAATGCAGATGTGCATACACATATTATACAGACACACATACGGGGATTGAACTCTGCTGCAGAGCCACGTCCCCAGCCCTTTTTTATTTTTATTTTTTTTAAGGGAGAGGGACAGTGAGAGAGAGAGAGGGAGAGATGGAGAGAGTCAATTTTTATTGAGTTTTTCGCGTGGCTTTCATTGCTCTGACACTTAGTTGTGTACATGGGTGCTGGGGTTTGAACCCTTGTACTTGCGCATGCCAGGCAAGCACCGTAACCAAGCCACCGCTCCAGCACTGCTTTCCTCATTTTTATTTTGAGACAGGGTCTCATTAAGTTGCCCGGGCTGACCGTCATCCTCCTGCCCCAGCTTTTCTTTCTTTTTTTCTTTTCTTTTCTTTTTTTTTTTTAAAGAGAGTGTGATAGTAAGAGAAAGAGAGAGACAGAGAGAGAATCAATTTTAGTTTTTTTTCATGTGACTTTCGTCACTCTGACACTTTGTTGTGTACATGGTGCTGGGGTTCAAACCCGCATCCCCACACGTGCCAGGCAAGTGCCCCAACCACTGATTCATCACACCAGTCCCTGTCTTAGCTCTTGTCACTAGGATCACAGGTGTGTGCCACCTTGCCCAGCTTGGGATGGCCATTTCTAAATAACAAGTGACAGAAAGGATGTGGAGCAATTGGGAACACAGTCACTGCTGGAGGATTGCCAAGTGTTGGGGTCCCTCTGAAAAATAGTGGGGTGCTTCCTCAGACATAGGGCCCAGCAGTTCCAGGCCTAGGTACACGCCCGAGAGAACTGGACACAAGGACACAAAGAGAGATTAGGGCAGCTGCACTCATATTGTTCCCAATAGTCAAAAGGTGGAAGGGACCCAAGTGGCTGCTGGCAGACAAAATGAGGTCCATCCACACAAGGGAATAGCGCTATGCATGGGTGAGCCTGGAGGCACAGTGAGGCACATCAGTGACGAAGGACTCCAATCCCAGGTGGTGCCCAGAGAGTTCACATGATGATGGATAGCGGGAGGGTGGAGCAGGGCAGGGAGGGGACAGGAGCCGGTGTTGAAGGGACAGAGCTTCAGTGCGGGGAGATGGAAGGTTCTGGAGATGGTTGCACACAGTGTGACTGATGCATGCCTCTGCACTGTACACTCAAAAATGGTGAAGGTGGTAAATTCTGTGTTGCCCCTCGGATGCCAGCCTCGACCCTGGCTTCCCTGCCCATGACTGCCTTTGAGTCTCCCCCTCTCGCTTCCTAACTCTCAGCTCCCAGCAGCCTCTGCAGGCGTTGCTGAGCTCATGTTTCCTACCTGTGCTTTTCCTTCCAGCTGGGCTTGGAGCGCTTCCACGGAGTTGGCATCCTGGGC
This sequence comes from Aplodontia rufa, assembly GCA_004027875.1. Taxonomy (NCBI): domain Eukaryota; kingdom Metazoa; phylum Chordata; class Mammalia; order Rodentia; family Aplodontiidae; genus Aplodontia; species Aplodontia rufa. The sequence goes on from PVKS010000177.1 coordinate 234,235, forward strand.
TTTAACTCTGCCGAGTGGTTCATTGCAGCTCTTGGCGCCATCTTGGCAGGGTAAGGCCATCGTCCTGGGTCACTGTGAGTGGTGAAGAGCCACTGCCCTGGGCTTGGCGGCGATGGCTGGCAAACGGGAATTTCAGACAGAGCCCCAGGTTAGCGGGCAAGAGAGCCACAGACCAACCATTACGATCACAGGCCAGATGCAATACTATTCATTAAACCAGGGGTCCTAGACGTAAGGTTTCTTCTTCAGCTGTAGAACTTTGTTCGGACAAAGTAATGATCACGGATAAAATCTAGAGATTTCTGATTATGTGCCAAGCATTGTGCTCTGTGCTCATGCTCCTATAAAATCCCACAAGAGCAATACGACACGGGTCCTATCACCCCGTTTATAGAGTTGGAAAGTGAGGCTCGGACAGCCAGTGGCCAGAAGGTTCAGCACCCAAAACCAGGCTCTTAAAAACCTCACACAGAAAACTTCATGTTGTTCGCCTCTCTCTATGCAGGACCTTGTTTATTTATTTTTATTTATTTTTATGGAGTTTCTATTGTACTGTTGCCAGAGGAGTGGGCTACTTGGGGTTCCGGAGGCGCTGGCATTCCCTGGATTGAGCTCCATATGGACAAGGACTGCTTAGTCCAGCCCAGACCATCTGCACGGTCGAGTGAGAGCCCACGTAAAGTCCCTACGCACAAAGTTGAAGCCTGCGAATAGTTCCTTAAGAAAGCAGCAGCCCTGCTTGTCTGCGTTGGGGCTTCTCCCTCTTGGCACTGTCAGCATTTGAGGCTGACCATGCTCTGTGCTTTGCCCTGGGCCCTGGGCACTGCAGGGTGTGGAGCGGCATCCCTGGCCTCTACCCAGTAGATGGAGGCGCATGCTGAGCATGCCCCCAGGCCACTCCCAGGGTGCCCCTGTGGGTCAGAACTACCCTGGCTTAGACTCCCCATGTTAGGGGTTCCATAGGCCCCTGAGAGACTCTGCATCCCCTGGCCATCTGCCCTGCTGAGGTCACACATGCAGTGAGGATCGAGAGGAGTCCATCCCAGAAGCTGGGGTCCCCTGGTTCACATCGTCTGCCCTGTTGGGAGTTAATTTGGACTCTACTATGACCAGGGATGGACCCCAGTTTTTTCCCAAAACATTTTTTAAAGAGAGAAGTCAGTGAGTGAGAGAGAGAGAGAGAGAGAGAGAGAGAGAATCAATTTTTATTGAGTTTTTCACGTGGCTTTCATTGCTCTGACACTTAGTTGTGTACGTGGGTGCTGGGGTTTGAACCTGTGTACTTGTGCATTCCAGGCAAGCACTGTAACCATCAAGCCACCGCTCCAGCCCCTCAAAACTTTTCACAAGGTTTTTCATCTTGAGCTTTGTGAGCATTTGAGGAAGGATCATTCTCTGTGGTGGGGCACCCTAAGGCCTGCAGAGTGCTGAAGAGCATCCCTGGTCTCCCTCCATGCCGTTGCTCCGAACCCCCTGTCTTGACACCCTCAAATGTTCCAGGCATCATCCAGTGTCCCTTAGGGAATAAAAACACCCACATGAGAAGCACTGGTTTACATGTTCAAGTGGAAAATCAAAACCTGTTCATGGTAGGAAAGTTCATTTCCCCGTCTGGTCCCCAGGCCATCTTCCGTGGAATAACCACAGCCGATGGTCTGCTTCTCCATCAGGGCCCTAATATCGTATTGTTGGACAGTTTAATTTACTAAGCCAACTCTCTATTGATGAGCATTTACGAATGCACTGCTCACACATCGCCAGCCGTGTTCACGTAGGCTTCTGCTACGACAATGAGTTGTTCTGATGTGAACATTACTTATCTTTATAGGAAGTCCATGCCCCTCTGCTCTCGAGTATGAGCATTTCTACAAGATACATCGAGAACATCCGACCCACTGGGTACAGGTGCTTAAAATCTTGAGCATGCAAAGAACCTTTACTAAATTGTCACAAGGCCCAGATTGGACTGGCATTTGGAGATATCTGAAGTGTAGCTCAAAAAAAGATGACTATTAACCTGACCAGGTAGATTTGTTATGGTCCTTAGAGTTTCTGAATACCCATTTGTAGGCCAGAAGTAAAGAGTAAATCTTATTTTTATTGTGAGATTTATGTATGTTTTCTTTTGTGTCAAAGTTAAATTTAATACAATATAGACATAATTACAGTAATTTAAATTTGACACCATCTCAAGTCAAGGAACCATGAGGCTAGGAGGAAGCCATGTTTAAAATTCCCCAAGAGGTGTCCCCTTACACCATAACTGCCTACTTCCTATGATTACCTAACCCTTTCTGGCACCTGCCCCATTTTACATTAGCCAATCACATAGACTGTACCCCTGCGCTCCTCCAATCAGGGAAGGGCAGCAATGCATCAGGTTGGAGATGAATCTGCAGATTCCCCAGGCGTGTAGGCTTGCTTCCAGATCCCCTTTGGGAGCTCACACTTCCATGGGAGTAGAGTGTGTCTTGCTCACCCACTCTGACCACATGTCTATGTTATCACACGTCCAGTACTTCTAACAATGGGGCACCCAACGTGGGGCATGATAAGTCACCTAGGGGTTGTGAGGCTCCCTGTCCTAAATGGGGACGTGTCCTGCTGCCTCACTGCAGTAGCCTCAGGGTGGGGGAACAATGATTCCTGGAGCTGACCAGAAGCTTGAGGTCAGAGTGGATCAGCAACACAGGGGAAAGGGCCCAAAATACTGGGGTGACCAAGTAATTCCATGCATGGACCTATAGGAAAATTTATGCTTCAATTTGAAGAAAAAGTAACTGTGTTGGCCGTTGGGCATCCCATAGGGTCTGAGCGGGACTGAGACACGCTGGGGCATAAACAGGGTGCATGAACTCTGGATTCACAGTGCTGGTAGCCTGGGAGGGAACTGGCCTGATATGGAAGTAGTGGCTCAGGGAAAAGAAGGTCGTAACAGACATCCACTCAAGAGATAATTAAGTTATTTGTCTTGGACTCAGAAACCCAGGACCATATCCAGGAGGGGACCGGATAAAGCATAAAAAAAAAAATTCTACTTTAGAGAAATAGGGTGCCGGCAAGGGGAAAAGACGAAAATCCCCCAGCTGCCCTTCTGGGCAGCATGTTAAAATATTGGAAAGATGGTCCTAGGAGTGAAAGAAAATCACAAGAAGAGCCTGATACATGAATGTTTAGAGCATGCTAAAGACAGCAGCTCTGTATCTCTCACGCCTGATAAGCCCATGAACAAGTTCCCTAGTCAGTTTGATACCAGAGGGGCAAAGATGACACTTTTAGATTAAAGCTGAGGCCTGAGGACTGATGACTCTTTTCTTGCACTCTGAGGTTCTACTTCCTCAGTAAACACCTTCTAGTGCTAGACAGCAGGGGGGGATCCATCCGCATTCTGCCTTGGGACAATATAGCTTCAACCCAAGCTACGGGGGTCCACAAAAGGGCCTGGCGAATCCAGGAAATTGAGGGGATGCCCTAATTCCTGCAGCTTCCCTCTTCTCTCCAGGTGGGCAAGAGGAAGGGAAATGAAAGATTACACATGCACAAGTCCTCTTTACCTTGAGAGCTTTTTCCTCAGGATCTTGAGGGCTCTGACATTCTTGGACTAATTCTATTTTGACCGGAAAGTACGCTCCAGTCTACACATGCTCCTTTACCAGAGTAAATTGTGGTCATGTCTTTAACTCCTGGGTTTTTGGGGTGTTTTTTTTTTGTTGTTGTTGGTTTTTTTTTTTTTTGAGCTGATGTTTTCTATGAAGACCTCACCTTTGCTCTTGCAGTTAGAAACAATTATTAAAAATTCTGAGGTGCTATAGAAAATCAAACTAGTGCCCAGAAGTAGGTGAGCAAGGCAGACTTCTTCTGCAGAAGGGCGCATGCACAAAGGGGATCCGATGAGCAAGCACACTTGGGTGGGCATCTGCCTGCTTCTACCTCCAACCTGACAATCCTGCCCTTCGCCCTGACTGGAGGAGCTCAGTTGGCTGGTGTAAAATTGAGGTGGGCACAGGAAAGCGCTATTGGTGTAATGGGATAGCGCTTAGGAGTTTAATAGTGGTTATCTCTGACCGCATCGTTCCCGACCTGAGGTCGCTTCCTTTTACATGAGAACCTTGTTACTACACTCTGAAAATGAGCCATTAGCCTTCCTATTTCCCACATTCCAGGCCTGTATTTCAATCAGTCTTGTTTTATCGAACTGCACACGTATGTTGTATGTTGTGTTAGCACCGTGCCAAACTGGCTTACAAATAAAGTTAAGGAAAAAAAGAAAGAAAATGAATCCAAATGACTTTTAGTTCACATGACTTAAATGTTTAGAAAAAGGTTCAATTGGTTAAACATAAGAATAAAGATACTTCACATTACTAACTCACATGTATTTCTAGCTAACAATACGTTGAACATGCTATCTTGTTCCTGGCACCAAGAAGAAAGGAGAAATTAATTCCTTCAGTTCCAGATTTAACATAAATGGGATTAATCTTCATAAGTGAGTTTGCTAGTGGAGACATCTAAATAATTTGCAAAGTTAAAATATTTAAACATTAACTTCTGAGTTTAAATTTAGCACTATTGGTTTCTTGAATTCTATAAAGTACCATGTATTTGGGTCTACTAAATGTGTTTTTATAAACTGGTAAAAAATAAAAAAGTGGGGGGAGGAATTTAAGATTGTCTGTTGATAGGGTTCACCCTAATTTGGGCCCAGCACCCCCAAGGCCATCTTCCTGGAATGTTCCACTCCAGGGTACGCCGACATTTACATTTGAAAGGAACCCTGGCTGCCTGACATTTGGCTGGTCTATCTTCTTGGGGATGGAAGCTTCTGGCTACAGAGGACTTCACAATGAATTTGAAAACTGTTAATTTGTGACCTGAGGACAAAAACAGGTCTTCCTTTAAAGATCTGGCGAAGTGACTCATTTGGCCAGGGGGATATTTTGTTATGAGGGATTGAACCGAGGGGCACTGAATCACTGAGCCGCATCCCCACCCCTTTTTTATATTTTATTTTGAAACTGGGTCTCACTAAGTTACTCAGGGCTCACTAAGTTGCTGAGGCTGGCTTTGAACCTGTGATCCTCCTGCCTTAGTCTCCTGAGTGACCGGGATGACAGGCGTGCGCCACCATGTCCCGCGAGCAAAGCAATTCTTGCTGTCATAGTGTCCACCAAAGGAAATACGTAAGGGAGACATTTATGTGATCGAGTGCTATTCTTATGCTGCAGTCCAAAATAAAAGAGGACGAACCTAAGGGTGTGCACGGGAAAATGCTTACGCTACAGACGTTTAAGAAAGGTAGATCGGAAAAGGTGTATGGGAAACGAAGCCTAAACTTCAATCTGTTCTCTCTATCAAGATAATTTCCTCTGTCTGTTAGGTGGTGGTTGTTATTATTTCAGGAAAAGAATCAACCTTATTTATTTTTTTTATCTGGTTTTTATGTTTCAGACACTTAGTTACGTACATGGTGCTGGGGTTCAAACCTGGTCCAGCCCCATCTGTTCAGTTTCATTTCTTTTTTTCTTTTCTTCTTTTTAGAGAAAGACACACACACACACAGAGTGAGAATGAATCAGTTTTGTTTTCGTCTGGCCTTTGTTTCCCTGAGACATAGCTGTGTATGTGGTGCTGGGGTCTAAACTCGGGTCCTTGCAGGACTCCAACTGCTGAGCCACTGCTCCGGTCCAGGTTTTATTTCTTGGAAGTGGCTTTTCTTTGTTCTTTGTTCTTTTTTTCTTCTTCTTTTTTTAAAGAGAGAAGGATAGTTAGAGAGAGAGAAAGAGAGAATAAATTTTACGTAGCTTTTCATGTGACCTTAGTTGCTCCGACACTTTGCTGTGTACGTGGTGCTGGGGTTCAAACCCACATCCTTGCGCATGCCAGGCACGTGTCGTAACCTCCAAGCCACTGCTCCAGCCCCAGGTTTTATTTCTTAGACCTTAAAGGAGTTAGAGTTTGTACAACTCTGGTTAAACAAGGGGTTATTACATGGGGTTATTATAATATAGTTAACATCTTTTTTTTTTTTTTAGTTTCATGGCAGTATGAATCAATACTGTTTTACTTTTTATTTCTTTTTGTATTTCGGTTCACAAAATAAAATATAATGGAAGTATATTTTTCAAACTTCTTTGACGCAGTTTGGAGGATTGAATTCACTTTTCCTCCTTATTTTTCATCAGTGCATTATAGTTGTACATAATGAAGGGATTTCTTGTGACATGTTCATGGATGCACACAATACAGCAATATAATTTGGTCAATATCCCCACCTGCACCCCCTTACCTCCCTCCTCCTGTTCCCCAGATCCCTTGCCTCTCTTTCTTGGTTCTGTATTTTTCTGAAAATATCCAAGTACAGTGACATAATTCTTATACCTATGAAGAACTTTTTTTATATGCATGACTGTGGCATATAGAGTGATACTTATAACTGCCTGGAGTGTACCTTGCTTTCACTCAGTTCCAACATTTCCCCTGCTCCTCCCTTCCTATCACCCCTTGTTATTTTTAGATATAATTGACATTTACATTTTTGTACAGGCGTGCAGTATAGCTTATCAAATATCTTATACAGTATCTGCAACTGTAGCTCATAAATATTAACATATTGCAATTTTTTTACAATTCACTTTTCAGTATTTTTTTCTTTTAAATTTTTATTAAGGTTTTAGGTTGTCAATGAATCTTGAATGTGTATGAAGTGACAAAAACGATATGCTTTTGTCTTAAATCCTAGTTTCCCCTCCAACTCCCACTCCCCTGTCTCTTGATTCTGCTATTATTATGCCCTTATAAGAGATATAAATGTGTACATGTGTATGTATGTAAATTTTCCAGAATTAAAGGATGGTATAGTATCATTTGACTGCTCGTGGGGTTGACGCATAGGCTACATTGTGGATCGTCTCCCTAGATCCCCCCTCTATCCTCCCTGCCTCTCCCCCCACCACCTCTTCCTCCCTCCTCCCCCAGCTGCATGTCTATGATTCCCCTGGATTTCATGTTCTGTGCTTTTGCTGGGTCTAATACATGAGTTTGACTACCTTCCCCCAGGACTGGGTTTAACTCCAGCCTCCACAAATGAGGAAAAACACTCAGCCCTTGACTCTCTGGGTGTGGGTAACTTCGCTCAGTGTGATTTCTTCCATTGCCATCCATTCACCTTCAAAGGCTGCAATTTCGTTGTTTCTATAGCTGAGCAGAACTCCATGGTGGTTACGTACCAGAGCTTTTGGATCCATTCATCCAGTGAGGG